>JARSSU010025679.1:0-25160 GCA_029619165.1 Eurosta solidaginis | reverse complement strand
TCAGAGGAGGAAACGGTAGTTCACCTCATTTGCAACTGCCCAGCACTAAGCGGAGCACGGCAGCGCTTTCTCGGAGCTCCATTTCTTGATAATCTGAGTCAGGTTGTGTAGCATGACGTCAAGGACCTGGTAGCTTTCATCAGGTCCTCAAAATGGTTCGAAGAGGAAAGGTAACGGTGTTTTTCGTGGTATCACAATGGGCCTAGTACTACTGGTCTAAGTGTGCCCTCGGGCAGGCACCCTAACCTAACCTAACCTTGTTTGAGGATGCAAAGTTTCACGTTTTTTGTGGTCTGTATGTAAAACCTATGACTACGAATCACGTATCTCAACAATATATGACGTAAACGTAAGTATTATATGCTATATACGTAAGCATTCGTTGAAATTATAAGCCTCTAGCTCTAAAAATGGGGCAGTAATTACGAAAGTTTCTTATCTGAAAAATCGGTTGTAGGGATATATACTATATATAGACCGATCTCATTTTTTTTTCAGACAACAATAGGTGCAATATACAAAAGCATATGGTGATGATTGAAGCTTCAATCTGATTGAGGAAGTTAATACAAAAATCTTCTTTTTCTGAAAAATCGGTTGTATGGAGGATAGATACTATAGTGGTCCGATCCGGCCGGTTCCGAAAATGTCTAATCGGACACCTAAGTACACCCGCTCACCAAATTTTATCAAGATATCTCAAAAATTGAGGGACTAGTTTGCATACAAACAGACAGACGGACAGACGGACATGGCTAAATCAACTCAGCTCTTCATCCTGATTATTTCGGTATACTTAATTGTGGGTCTATCTATTTTCCTTTAAGGACTTACACTTTTGGGATTCGTTACGAAATTAATACACCATTTCATTTTCATGAAAGATATAAAAATAGGTAGGTACTTTGTGTGAGGATGCAAAGTTTCACGTTTTTTGTGGTCTGCATGTAAAATCTATGACTACGAATCACGTATCTCAACAATATATGACGTAAACGTAAGTATTTGATGAAATTTTATGAAATTTTATGCTTTTAGCCGTGAAAAGGGGCAAAAATGACAGTTTATATGGGGTATATAATACATACACCACCGATCTCAATGATTTTTTCAGACAACAATATATGCTATATACGTATGCATTTGGTGAAATTTGAAGCTTCTAGCTGCTAAATTGGGGCAGAAAGTGCGAAAAGTTTCTTATCTGAACAATCGGTTGTAGGAGATATATACTACATATACCACCGATCTCTATGATTTTTCAGACAACAATATATGCTATACACGTAAGCAACGGTGAAATTTGAAGCTTATAGCTGTTTAAATGGTGCAGATATTGCGAAAAGTTTCTTATCTGAACAATCGGTTGTATGAAATATATACTATATATACCACCGATCTCTATAATTTTTTTCAGACAACAATATATGCTATATACGTAAGCAATTGGTGAAAGTTAAGCTTATAGCTGTTAAAATGGGGAAGATATTGCGAAAAGTTTCTTATCTGAACAATCGGTTGTATGAGATTTATACTATATATACCACCGATCTCTATGACACAACAATATCTACCGTTTACGTAAGCAATTGTTGAAATTTGAAGCTTATAGCTGTTATCTGAACAACCTGTTGTATGAGATGTAAGGCGCGATAACCTCAGAAGAGATCTAAGACCGAGCTTCTCTTCCAATTTGCTTCGTGCTCCTCTTGATTTTCCCTACAATTGGCCGGACGGGACCTGCATGTTTTATGCCGACTCCGAAGGGCATCTGCAAGGCAAATGAGTTTTCATTGAGAGTTTTTCATGGCAGAAATGCACATGTTTTTTGTTACCACTTCAAATAATTCTGGATCGATGGTTTGATCTGGTATTTCGGCTGATATGATGCTATCAATCTCTTCCGGTGTTATTCTACGTACCAGCCATATCAATATGTGTGCGTGTGGCAAACCTCTTTTTTTCCATTCAATCGAGTACATCTAACATTGTAACTTTCCAAAAACGCTTAATTTCCCAATAAATCCATCAGTGCCTTCAATTGTTGCCGGAATACACGTGCTGCAACATCGTGTCGATCTGTTGGTGACTGACCGTCGAACAAATTATTTTTTATAGCGGTCCACATTGGATTACACCTAAAAGTGATGAAAGGATCTGGTCGGCCGTATTTCGAACATATGACATAGCATCTTGTGCATATTCGTGCATGTGGCGTGGACTACCAATATAAGAAGCTGGTAATATCGTCAAACGTCCGATATAATTCAGATTTGCATCATTCGCTACTGCACCTTGCAAATGTATGTACTCTCCAGATCGCAATTTGGCTTGATTGAATCGGATGAAATTGAGACGTTCAGTTTCAATTTTTGCATACATGTCTACAATGTATTGGTGAAAAATTTTACCACATCTCAGAATGTAATTTTGTTCTTGTGCACGAATCATCAATCCATAAGAATAATAATTTTATATTGGGCCAGGTCGTAAGTTTAATTATTAAATTGTGGAGCTTTTCGGCCGATTTTTTTGAAATAAAACGATCGTTTATTTTATCTTCTACGCGTTTTCGACGCATATTCGCGTCTTCCTCAGGAAGGCTTTAATAAATATACGAAAAACAAGATATTTATATTAATCGAATTACATCATACATTGAAACAAATAGCATTTTTTTCATATTACACTTACTAAGTTAACAATTATTGAAATATTACATCTGGTTATAATCAGTGCAAAATATATATATATAAAAAAACACCGCACATCTTCTCTTGTCCAGGCTCAAACATTTGTGTGGTCGCAGTAGCATATGCGCAATTTATGTTGTCAACGTCTTCTTTAAAATTCATTGCTTTGTTAAATTGTTGTTGTATCCGTATCCCTTCTAGCGTCATCCTTCTTCTTGTTCTGTTCTCCACATCCAATATTTTGGTGTTGTTAAAATCAGCTGTGTGGTTATTTTCTATCAGGTGTTGCGCTAATGCTTTAGTGTTTTTGTTGTTTTTGGCATCCGATTTATGTTCGTTTACCCTTGTTTCAAGCGATCTTTTTGTTGTGCCAATGTAAACTTTATTGCAGCTTTCTCCTTGTTTGCCTTTGCACTGTATTTCATACACTACGTTGTGTAGTTGTTCTTTATTAATTTTGTCCTTTGTTTTTGTGTATATGCTGCGAATTGTGTGATGCGGTTTGTGTGCGTAGCTTAAATTGTTGCTTTTGATAATTTTACCTAAAGTGTTGTTGTCCGTTAGTTGAGGTACATATGTGACGCCAATGTATATTTTGTTGTTGTTATCTTCACTTTCTCTATTGATATTGCAGTTTCTCGTTTTGTTTTTCGCTGCAGTTTTAAATGCTTCTATTACTGCATTAGGGTAGCCATTTTTTTGGAGAATGCTTTTTATATTCCTCTTGTTTTCCTCCTTGAACTCCTGGTCGCTCAGGGAGTAGACTTTCTTAATAAAACCTATGGCCGTGTTTTTCTTTTGACTCCATGGGGGGTTCGACAAATAGTGGATCATTCTCGATGATGCTACGGCTTTCTTATACCAATTGGTCCTTATTTTGTTCTCTGTATTATGGACCTCTATATCTAGGAAGGCTAATTTGTTGTTCGTTTCTCTCTCCAGCGTGAATTTTATTTGGTATGTTGTCCATTGAATATTTTTAGTATCTCTTCCACGTCATTAATCTTAACTATAGCGAACATGTCATCTACATATTTTGTTATGTATTTAACATGTATGTCCTTAGATCTTAGCTCAGTGATGCTGTCGTCAGTAAACTTGTCCGACACAATATCTGCTATGGTTGGTGATAAGGGATTGCCCATCGGCATACCATATGTTTGTTGGTAGAAGGTCCCATCGTGTACGAAATAATTATATTATCTCAAGCAAAACTCGAGAATTTTGAGAAATTGGGTTTTTGAGATTTTTGTGTGGTTTTGTAAACCTGTCCATTGTTTCATGATTGTGCCAATCGCAAAGTGAATAGGTATGTTTGTGAATAGGGATACTATTATTAGAGTTTCGTCATCTTCAATTGTTAGGTTTTTAATGTTTTCTTTTAGTCGTTGTGAATTCTTTATATTGTATTTGTCCGAAACGATGTTTTGTTGTATCTGACCTACGTATTTTGATATTCACCGAAGAATAAATAGGCCGCAGAGGTGTGTTTTCTTTATGAACTTTAGGTAATCCATATATTCTCGGAGCTGTAGCTGCTGGGCACGACAAGTAGTGTTTTTCTTTCAAATTGATGCTTTGTGTTTTGTAGAGGTTGTTCACGATCTTGTTGTTTTTACGTAATAGAAATTGGGCAGGATCAGTTCTTATGGTTTTATACGTTAGCTTGTCATCCAAGAGGTCTTTCATTTTGTCTTCGTACTCTGATTTGTACATCATCACAGTCTTACTACCTTTATCCGCGTTCGTGATAACTATGGAGTCCTTATGTTGTTTTAGGAACCGTTGGTTTCTTCATAGATTAGCAATATGAATTTCTCTTTCGGATTGTTTCTAAATTTATTTTTGAAGTTGTTTACCCTGGTTGCAAATTTGCATCTAACTATGTCTTTCTCTCTATCATCTGGCATCGTCTGTATGCCTTCCTCGATATCTGCTATTAACTGTACGGGCGAGAAAGTCTTTTTCGGGATGGGAAGCGCGAATTTATTACCCAGGGAGAGTAGCCACCGGCACTCTGTGGGAATGTTAATCTTTGTCTTGTTCGTAAACCAATCTTCATTATTTTTGAAAATTATATTTTCAAAGTTTTCTTCTATTGCAGTGAGCAGTTTTCCTTTTCATCCTTGCTTGGTTTTTCTTATAAGATCATTAACCATTTTAATTTTTATATTTGCCTCTTTGATTTCTAATTTGAGTACTTTTATTAAAAATTGGTTTTCTATATTCTGCATTTCCTTCTTCGTTATTTCAGTTTAAATCCCAATACTATTTTACTTTTCTTACCCTTTAAATGTGGTGGGTGTGATCCCATAGTCCTTACATTTAAGTAAAAATTTGAGTCGTTGTTGTTGTCTTGCGAGAGTCAGATGGTGTTTTTTTGTATTCTTTAATTAGTTGGCAGGTGTCTATATTGTATTTGTACCTTATATGCTGGAAAAAATGTCTCATCTTGCTGCTTTTTCGTTTTTCGTATTTGCTGCTTCGGTGTAGCTCTCCGATCAGTTTTAATTATTTTATATTAGGCCAGGTCGTAAAGTTTAATATTAAATTGTGGAGCTTTTCGGCCGATTTTTTTGAAATAAAACAATCGTTTATTTTATCTTCTACGCGTTTCGACGCATATTCGCGTTTTCCTCATGAAGGCTTTAATAAAAAATACGAAAAACAAGATATTTATATTAATCGAACTACATCATACATTGAAACAAATAAAATTTTTTTTCATATTACACTTACTAAGTTAACAATTTATTTAAATATCACATCTGGGTATAATCAATGCAAAATTATATATATATAAAAATACCGCACATCTTCTCTTGTCCAGGCTCAAACATTTTGTGTGATCGCAGTAGCATATGCGCAATTTATGTTGTCAACGTCTTCTTTAAAATTCATTGCTTTGTAAATTGTTCTCCGGTAAACGTATCATGCTCGAGATTATCAAAATACGTAGGTCAGATACTACAAAACATCGTTTCGGACAAATACAATATAAAGAACTCACAACGACTAAAAGAAAATATTAAAAACCTAACAATTGAAGATGACGAAACTCTAACATCGTTGGACGTAGTATCCCTATTCACAAACATACCTTTCACTTTGCGATTGGCACAATCATGAAACAATGGACAGGTTTACAAAACCACACAAAAATCTCAAAACCCAATTTATCAAAATTCTCGAGTTTTGCTTGAGAGAAAATAATTATTTCGTACACGATGGGACCTTCTACAACAAACATATGGTATGCCGATGGGCAATCCCTTATCACCAACCAGAGCAGTATTGTGTTGGACAAGATTATTGACGATAGCATCACTGAGCTAAGATCTAAGGACATACATGTTAAATACATAACAAAATATGTAGATGACATGTTCGCTATAGTTAAGATAATGACGTGGAAGAGATACTAAAATATTCAATGGAGAGAGAAACGAACAACAAATTAGCCTTCCTAGATATAGAGGTCCATAATACAGAGAACAAAATAAGGACCAATTGGTATAAGAAAGCCGTAGCATCATCGAGAATGATCCACTATTTGCCGAACCACCCATGGAGTCAAGCGAAAAACACGGCCATAGGTTTTATTAAGAAAGTCTACTCCCTGAGCGACCAGGAGTTCATGGAGGAAAACAAGAGGAATATAAAAAACATTCTCCAAAAAAATGGCTACCCTAATGCAGTACTAGAAGCATTTATAACTGCAGCGAAAAACAAAACGAGAAACTGCAATATCAATACAGAAAGTGAAGATAACAACAACAAAATATACATTGGCGTCACATATGTACCTCAACTAACGGACAACAACACTTTAGGTAAAATTATCAAAAGCAACAATTTAAGCTACGCACACAAACCGCATCACACAATTCGCAGCATATACACAAAAACAAAGGACAAAATAATAAAGAACAACTACACAACGTAGTGTATGAAATACAGTGCAAAGGCAAACAAGGAGAAAGCTGCAATAAAGTTTACATTGGCACAACAAAAAGATCGCTTGAAACAAGGGTAAATGAACATAAATCGGATGCCAAAAACAACAAAACACTAAAGCATTAGCGCAACACCTGATAGAAAATAACCACACAGCTGATTTTAACAACACAAAAATATGGATGTGGAGAACAGAACAAGAAGAAGGATGACGCTAGAAGGGATACGGATACAACAACAATTTAACAAAGCAATGAATTTTAAAGAAGACGTTGACAACATAAATTGCGCATATGCTACTGCGATCACACAAAATGTTTGAGCCTGGACAAGAGAAGATGTGCGGTGTTTTTTTATATATATATAATTTTGCATTGATTATACCCATATGTGATATTTAAATAATTGTTAACTTAGTAAGTGTAATATGAAAAAAATGTTATTTGTTTCAATGTATGATGTAACTCGATTAATATAAATATCTTGTTTTTCGTATATTTATTAAAGCCTTCCTGAGGAAGACGCGAATATGCGTCGAAACGCGTAGAAGATAAAAACAAACGATTGTTTTATTTAAAAAAAATCCGCCGAAAAGCTCCACAATTTATGATAAGAATAATAATTCATGGCACTAACTTTCTTTTGAACATCTCGACCTGTAAAAAATATGTTCATTCGATTTAAATTTTAGTTTTTATTTAATGTCTGATTAATATAATTAGTATATTATTTACCGGTTCTTGGATCTATCATTGGTATATTAATGTGATAACCATTATCACCTTTCCAATGTAGAATTGGATATTGTACTGCGTCGTAACTGTGATGAAGCTCCGAATACGCCGTAATTGTTCATTTCTACGATGAAGTACAATATCGCGGGATTGAAACTGATCGCCAACAATTACAATTACCACTTCATCAATCGGCGGTACATCTTCTGGCATGCTCACCAAAGGCGTTGTATCCGCTCTGTATATGATTTTGTGATTATCAGATGGCATACGATCGAGAGCGGTTTTGAACAATTTCACCAATTCATTGTTCTGATGAAAAAATCTTTGGAGATCGCAAATAATCGTTCGTTTTGTATCTGAGCCAATTGTGCAACGTTCATCCAACTCACGATTTTCATCCCCGATAAAATATATTTGCAAAAATTGATGGTTAGCGTCAGGAAATGGTAACAATGCATAAGCTCGATGATAAAATCTGACGTTGAATCTGTAATATGTATGCAATGTGACTTGATGTTGGATCAGAATCCTTAAAAACTTTGTAGAAACTGTTACTTAGATCTACAGAGCAATTAGATATTCCACATGAAGTGCACACCTTAAATGTCGGCATAAAATTGTTTCTTATAATTTTTGTAGCACCAAAAGAAGTAATTTGAAGTGATGAATTGCATTCTTGTATATGATTCATAAAATGGTTCGACATTGGTGATCCTCCAAAAATCAATGAGTGCAATGGATCAGGTGGAGTTTCAAATGCCGGCAATTTTACTTTGGCATTAGCACAACAAATGCCAGCCGTTTCACCCAGAAACTTAGCTGCTTCACAATGCGGACATATCGCACTCATTAATCCAATATATCCATGCATACTGTAATCAATTTTTGGATCGTAATTAAAAGCAGCACGATACATATTTTCTAGAACACGACGTCGTATTTGTCTTGGTCGTGCTGGATTTCTTTGCCGCTGTTGTTCTGCAGATCTATTTCGTGCATATCGTTCACGTCGTATTTCATTTTGTTGTGACAGGTTATCAATACTTTGCGCTCTTCTTTGAAGTAACATTCTGTTAGCACTACGCGTACGTCGACCGATATTTTGACGTCTGGCTCGAGGCATTTTCTTCAAGAGAAGGGGAAAAAATTCACTAAAACTCTATGTTCAACGCAAGAAATTTAATTTAAGAAAAGCACATGTGGAAACAAAAAATGGGCGGGCTAAATACACCCACACGTATATGTCCAAAAGACAAAACGAAAAACAAACCGTGCAATAATTTGATGAAAAACACAATGAAACACGTGCGGACGATTAGTTACAGTTAAAATCACTAAATGAACATTTGAAAAATAAATTTGAAGAGAAAAATATGATACATCATTGCCACAATTTTCTACTATGTTTTTGTTCAACGTTACGACATACTTTCAGAAGGAATTCCCAATGTATTATAAATATTGATATGAATTCAAATGAAAATGAAGAAATACTCAATTATGAATCGAAATCTATATAAATATTGAACACACGTGTCGATTCTCGATAGTTCATAACAAAAAGACCTAATGTCACTATACACCGAAAGTACGATGTGACAGATATGTTGTGTTGTGGTGTATCTCTTTCCATTGTATCTGAAAAATCCCTATTGCCAAATTGGCAGCCATGTTCATTGTTCATACTCTTGTCTAAGAAAACTCGATCAGATGAAGATGAATCAGTACAACACATCATAAATACATTTCTTCATTACTTTTTTTAAATTTTTTATTCTTATGGCATCAGAGTAAAATCGTTAGTAAGTGTGTAGGAACAACAATTTTCGGGACGCTGCTGAATATATTCGCTGAACTCGAGGGATCCATGAGTTAGGTTACCAAATAGTTGTAGCGATATTAATTGGAAATCAGGTGGGCGAATGTTTTTAATGTTGACTTGATCCGTATTTCGAAGAAACATTGTATATGTAAATCTTATGGCTATCAGATTTAAAATAAATAAATGTAAGGCGCGATAACCTCCGAAGAGATCTAAGGCCGAGCTTCTCTTCCAATTTGCGTCGTGCTCCTCTTGATTTTCCCTACAAATTGGCCGGACGGGACCTACATGTTTTATGCCGACTCCGAACGGCATCTGCAAGGCAGATGAGTTTTCACTGAGAGCTTTTCATGGCAGAAATACACCCGGAGCGCTTGCCAAACACTGCCGAGGGGCGACCCCGCTTAGAAAAATTTTCTTCTAATTTAAAAACATTATTTCTAAAATTTTGATGTTGCTTTGTCCGGGGTGCGAACCCAGGGCATACGGTGTGGTAGGCGGAGCACGCTACCATCACACCACGGTGGCCGCCATCTATCCGGCTATCAGATTTGGTAGTCGTAAATTTGCAAGTTGAATGGCAACAGTCAACGATTCTGTATATTCGTTTTCCCAATAAGTGATTTCTCGTCGTGAAAGAAGATTAAACACGTTGCGCCGAACCGTTGTTTGTTGGGACAGTTGTGTAATGAAGAGATATTGTGAATTTTCAGTAAGGAGGCGATCATTTGAAAAAAACCACATGAAATTTGCGGAATGTCGGGTTTTGATTTCGAGAAATCCAATATTGACCGAAATAATGCATCAGCGCGTCGTCGTAAAAAATGCGATGAACTCGATACTCTTGAATTCTTGTTGCCAAAATTCCATCCAAAAATGAATTTGCCGATGCGAAATGTATGACATCTTCATCAGAATACAGTCGGCCAACAATTTCCAAGATTATTTGAACTGTGTTCATGGTTGTTTCTGAAGAAAAGCAACGCAATTCTATTACAATGTTGTTTCTTTGACACAACAAAATCACACTTAATAAATTTAGTGGGACATTACTCACCAAATTGAAGCACAGCATATACCGAATTACTTAAATCCAGTTCATTTATTTTTTCACAGTTTTTATGAAAAAAAAACAAAACAAAACAAATTACTTATTTTTTTCGTTTGGTTTTCATTTGAGAAATGCCTAATGTTAAATTATAATTCTAGAAACGTCAATTCCATTGAATAATGCGAAATGGAAATAAGCACCACCTATTCCATTTCATGAAATAACGCAAATATGCAAATAAGCACCATATATTGGTATGAAACCTAGCCGTAGCTTTACAGAAACTATCTACATGATAGCCCAAATGGACCGTAGAATTTTGGTTGAATTTGGTGGAGCCGGTCTCATGTTATAAAGTAACACCAAAAATGTGCAATTATTTTTATATATATAGAAGATATGCCACCACATATATACTATATATATGATCGATCCCTATGATTTTTTCACACAACAATATATGCTATATACGTAAGCAACTGGTGAAATTTGAAGCTTACAGCTGTTAAAATGGCACATATTGTGAAAAGTGTCTTATATATACCACCCATCTCTATAATTTTTTCGAACAACAATATATGCTATATACGTAAGCATTTGGGGAGATTTGAAGCTTATAGCTGTTAAAATGGGTCTGAAATTGAGAAATATATGATTCAGTATATACCACCGATCTTTGGGATTTTTTCAGACAACAATATATGCTATACACGTAAGCATTCGTTGAAATTTGAAGCCTCTAGCTCTTAAAATAGGGCAGTAATTACGAAAAGTTTCTTATCTGAACAATCGGTTGTGGGAATATATACTATATATACGGCCGATCTCATCAATTTTCACAGACAAAATATGTGCAATATACGAAAGTATTTGGTGAAGTTTGAAGCTTCAATCTGATCATTTGAGGAAGATATGACAAAAATCCTCTTTTTCTGAAAAACCGGTTGAATGCAGGATATATGCTATGGTGGTCCAATCCGGCCGGTTGCGACAAATGTCTAATCGGACACCCAAATACACCCGCTCACCAAATTTTATCAAGATATCTCAAATGATCATATGTATTTAATTAGCGAGCTTTGCTCATATTGCTTTATACAATGGTTTTTGTAATTGATATTATATATATATATATCTCAAATATTGTGGGACTAGTTTGCATACAAACAGACAGACGGACAGACGGAGAGACGGACAGACGGTCATGGCTAAATCAACTCAGCTCTGCATCCTTATTATTTCGGTATACTTAATGGTGGGCCTATCTATTTTCCTTTAAGGTCTTAAAATTTGAGATTCGTGCCAAAGTTAATATACCATTTCATTTTCATGAAAGGTATGACAACAGCTTATGTGCTCAAATGCGAATGCCCCCCGACTGTATGGCTTGCCCAAAATAGACAAACCTGGTCATCCATTTCATCCATAAATGTACCATGTTACAAATTATCTAGATATTTTGGAGGCATCCTCAAAGATTTAGTATCTGAGGAACTCAATATAAAAAATTCTTTTGAACTCAAAGAAAAAATCAATAATATAAATGTTTCCGACGACGACATACTGGTGTCGTTTGATGTAGTATCATTGATCACTAATATACCTACGAAGATCGCGATCAAAATAATAATGAACAAATGGGATGAGATCTCCAGAATAAACTCCACCACAAAAAAACTATTTCTGGAATTACTGAACTTTTGTTTAAAAGATAACAAAACTATTGAATGCCGATGGAGAACCCACTCTCTCCTACTATAGCCGACTTGGTGATGGATGACCTATTAAATGACACTATGGCAGAACTTAAAGAACGGTCAAAAATAAATATAATATTCTTATGGAAATATGTGGATGATATATTTGCTATTGTGAAGAGAAGAGACTTAGATGAAATCCTACATACCCTCAACAAGTACCACAACAAACTCAATTTCACGGTGGAAGTTGAAAATAATGGCAGCATCCCCTTTCTAGAAACACGTATCTTTAGAATGGATAATAAACTTGTGCTAGATTCGTATACTAAACCCACTTCATCTGCGCGTTTAATTAACTATCTTTCAGCCCAGCCCTTTAAATATAAAGTCAATACCGCAATAAACCTAAAGTGCTGAAAATTTGCCGCCAAAAATTCTGGGATAAAAATTTGAAAAAAATCACTAAAATATTAATACAAAATAATTACCGTCACATACTCATACAAAATCTAATAAAACAGAAAATGGAACGGATCAAACACAAAAATAAACAACACTACAGAAAATACCGATGGCAGACCTAAACAATATTACAGTGTAACATATATATCTAGGCTAACAGACAATTTTTACAAAAGCTTAATCAAAAGCAACAACAACATATGCTTGGCATATAAATCTAACATAACATCAAGTATATACACCAAAACAAAAACCCCGAATCCAACTTCACAACAAAACAATGTAGTTTACGAAATCGAATGTAAGGGAACAGAAAACCAAACATGCAATAAAACATACATATGAACAAGAAAACGTACACTAGGCGTAAGATTAAAAGAACATGCTACAGACATTAAAAACAAGAAAAACAGCACAGTACTATCGAACATACAACAGCCACTGGCCACATAGCTGACATAAACAATGCGAAAATCTTAGACAAAGAAAAACGAGGAAAAGTCAGATTTACACTGGAAAGCTTGAGAATAATGCAAAACAGAAACCGAACTGTAAACAAAAAAGAGGACACTGATAACATTTCATCCGCTTATTTATTATGTTTATTATAATTCTTGTTTTAAACGGTTTTATTAAGCTTGACTTAACAGGCAGGGCGCACGGCCGCATGCACGGCCGTTGTGAACGAATTTGTAATTGAAATTTAAGTAGCTTCCCCTTCAAGCTACAAGCTTGAAAATTGGAATATAGTTCAATATCTCCGCTAGGTGGCGCAAGGACCGAGATATTCGCAAAATCGTATTTGTGGTCCGATTTGGCTCATATTTTGAAGACATAAGACATACAGGAATAGAAATCGACCTATGAAAAAACCGCCGCTAGTTGGCGCATGGATCGAGATATTCACAAAAATCGTATTTGTGGCCCGATTTGGCTCATATTTGGAACAAATAATACGTACAAGAATAGAAAGCGACCTATGAAAAAATCGCCGCTAGGTGGCGCATGGATCAAGATATTCACAAAAATCGTATTTGTGGTCCGATTTGGCTCAATTTTGGAACACATAATACACACAAGAATAGAAAGCGACCTATGATGCCCGATTTGGCTCATGTTTGGAACAAATATTGCATACAGTCCGGTAGAAGTGACATCAAAATATTTTGGAGTTGGAGGAGGGACAAGCATACGTGGCGCAGAGTCGAGTAAAGTCTTTGGAAGGATTATGTATTGAGGACTTAGGTTGTAACAAATTGTCAGGAAAGAGTCCTTGTAATAATGAGTCACTAAATGAACTAAATAGAATGAGAAATAATAGGTGTTGAAGACATGATTTTCGGACTAAGTTCGGACAATTAAATAAAAGCGTTGGACGCGTCATATATTTATTGATAGTCATAAGTAAAACCAACTGAACCTTAATCAGGTTATGCTACGCCTCACATTTTAGAAATTTCACGCGCCCAACGCTTTTATTTAATTGTCTGATCAACGCGCCAGATTGATAAGGAGCGTGATTACTAGTACCTAGGACCTACCTAATTATCTTCTAGCTTTTCGTATTACTATTACTTCATGTAAGTATTGTTTTCAATAAAACCGTTTAACTTAAACAAATTTTTTTAATTATTTTTTGCTACTTATGGATCACAGTCCAATTTGACAGCATACCTAAATAGAAGGGTATCGAAATCTTTTTAAATTTTGAATTGAATTTAATTTGTTTATTAATGACAACTGTGGATTATGTAAATTATAATTACATATTTATACATATAAATTGTAAGTTTTTTATCTTAATGTGATATTTACACAAAAATTTCTTCAGTTTTAAGTTTTGTAATTTTCTGTTTTCTGTTTTCATGATTCATGTTCAACGTTGTTGTTTGTGTTGTATTATACTATTATTTAATAAATGCAGTCTCCCCTGAGGAAGCTAAGGAGATTAGCGAAACGTAGGGCTTGAATAGTGGAGTCCTTTGACTTGCACTAAAACAAAATTTTGGTCATTTGCAGCCTATTTCTATTGCATACATATACAAAAAGTATTGACCAGCTTAATCAAATCTGAAAAATATTTAGTTTTTATGCTTAAAATTTACTTATGTATATTTCAACACTCGTTCAGCAGCGATTACTCGAATAATCGACAACGAGCAATTATTCGATAATCCATGACGTACGATAGTTCGATTCTAAGTGATCGAATTCTCTAAAATCTTTAATTATTTAGACAGGCATGCGAGCATAGCTAAATCGACTCGAGTCGCCATCATGATCACTTTGGTATACCTCCTTATTCGTCTATCTTTTTTGCCTTTGGTACTTACAATCAAAAGTAAGTTCAAGGGGCAATTTAAGAAAATTAAGAACATTTAGACTTACACATTTATAATCGTAACTTACACATATATACACAGTGCGCATAACGCACTTTGAGTGAAAGTTTCACTTAATATGCATCCTTGAATGTGATCAATTTTGTGATGAATTTGAAAAAACTTTTTTTTAATCTTTCCAGTTGCCATTTTTAAAAGCGTCGATTTTTTATTAGTTTTTTCAGTTTTTTATGGAATAAACGATAAAAATAACACATGATATAACAATTCAAAACTATTTTCTGCACTTTATTTTTGTTTAGAAGCAGACAATGATACTAAAAAAAGCGATTTTAGATTTGTTCTAATAACAAAAGCCGACAAATTTAAGATCGCGAAATTTGCTAGCATCTTTTATAACAGTCTATTCCTGCTTTTAGTATAGTGTTACCTTGATTATGAAAACGCGTTTTCAAAATTTTGTATGCCTTATGTCACGAAATAATATTTTCATTAAAAAATTTTATTTGCCATTATTAATTTTTTCACATATCTCCTTTGATATAAAATATTATATTTGTTTCACAATATTATCGAAGATTTCACGGAGATTTTATTTGGATCTACTGCGTTTCCAGATTAAATTTTGTATGATGCGACTTTAAGATTGGACTTGAAATCCTTTTGGAGGCCTAAATTGTCGTTATTTCATAGCCAAGTAACCGATTTTCTTCGTGGTTGCATCAAATAACTAATGGACCCTTCAAAGATTCCAATGTTTTTGCAAATTGATCAAAAAACAAAAAATTCAGTAGCTAATCGATATTACTCACTTATTTCAATGAAACAATTAAGCCACATCTTTTTTCATACAGTACATTTTTTCGTAAAGGGCAACATTTCTCTTTTTGCAACTGTTCTGACAATTGCACGGATTCTGGTTATGTCAATAAATTTCCAGTGCGAGAAACTTTCAATTAAAGTGAAATCAGGCACAAAGTGTATATGCATATCAATTCTTTATTTTCCCAATAATTAAACTATCTTAATCAGCCCCTTCCTCCTTATTCTTCAAGGTGTAAGTTAATTAACCTTCATTCCCTGGAAAGTAGAAGGGTTATGTTCCTTTATGATATTGTTAGTGGCACACGTACTTTGCATCAACCTTATATGTTTGTTGTTGAGAATTTTAAGTCTAATTATGAGCTGAATGGACAAATCACATGCGCTCTAATTGTAATCAATTCAATTAATCATAAACAACGTGTTGATTTTTTTTATCGCGGCAATGATTTAAATATATGCTCTTTTCTCCTTTAAGTTAAGTGGTTCTTTATTATATATAAGCATATGAACTCTTATGTAATCTAGTCTGTAAGATTCTCTGTAAATCATAGACTAAATAAATAAATTTAATAACATACTCTTCGTCAAATGAAAATACTGGTGATCAACTTAAAATGCGTACTCTGCGTCTCCAAATACATCCAATCTGGATTTCGACTGTTTTCTACAACAACTTTCTCCATCACCTCAAATATAACCACATGCGTACAAATGCGTTAAAAAATGATTGTAAAAACTCAGAATGCCATACGTACGAATTTGTCGCTGCATAAATGCTTTGTGCGCTATGAAGATGACTTTGGATCTTTTTGGATGGTGGACGATAGCGAATTTATCAAACGAAGACATCTATCTCGTGGTCGTCCTCGAAAATATGAATCAACTTTATCCCCAAATCTCAATTCTCCACAATCGAACGATATTCGTAGTCCCAAGCATTTGAGTAGACAGCAACAAAAGCAGAAAAAAATCATCAGTAATAATCGTTGTCACAGTCAATGTAAAACAAACTGCAGTAAAGTCAGCAGATACATTAGAAGTGGTGCGAGCAATCTATGTTTCGGGGATAAAAGTGATATCAAAACTGGGTTTCATAGCAGCGTTGCTCCGACTTTTGATGCTGATCCAGATTTTGAGGTGGATGCAACTAATCTAAGTGATTCTCAATTTGATTACAAGATCAAAATCATAAGCAATAACAATAATAGTTATATTCAGCATTCACATAATGGCGATCATACCGCCATTCATAAGTTCAAGGGTAGTGAAAGCCAGCTAATTGGCATCAATGCGATTAATAAATTGAATATGTTTCCGAATGGTGAAAAAAAAGTCGCCAGTGCTGGTTTCCAAGTTTCCAGAGATAGCGTTGTCGCCTTCGATACTGCTTCTATAATAGGGACGACCAGCAGTGGCGAAGGTAATTATAATGCAGAAAATATAGCTGAAGACGTCGGTATTCCAGTTAGTAACGATAGTTGGAGCTACGAATAGTTCACAGCAAGCTAGTCATGAAAGTGGTATCGATGGCATTTTCTTATGCAAATATAAGCCGCAGTAAGAGCAATAATCAATCATATAGATAAATGTTTGCAATGTTATTGAATACAACCATTATCACAAAAAAAAACATTTTTTTTGATTTATCATTGGTTACAAATTTTGTGGGGTACGGTCATTTCCTGTTCAATTTGTATAGTATTAAATTATTTCCCAATTCATTGTGCAGCGGGATAAAATGTGTATTATAAGTTTACAAAAAATTTAAATCATTGGTACCTTTTTAGTATGATGTCATACCCCAACTTCCGGCGCAGTAAGATTTTTACAATAGTAGGTATTGATCCGCCATGTTTTTCTTCCTTGATTGTTATAAAATGACAGTAACCACTTCGCTTTTAGTATTAATCAAAAGCTTTAGGACCGTTGAATTAGATGAAGCAAAGAAGGTTATATTTCCTACTTCACATTTTGGTAGTATTCGTAGGTAGCTTCTACTGTTTTTGGAAAACATATACAATTTACAGTAAGGTACACTAGTAATTTAAACTTAGTGTTTGGAATAGCACTTGCATGTATAAATATATCACATAAAATTAGCAATAAAAAGCATTTAGTTACACAGTAAACAATTAATATTTGCCTACCCATCGTACTCGTTGTATTTTTAGTGGTAAACTATACAGTACAGAATATATATATACAGTAGTAGAATATCTCCACTTAGAGCCTTAACTGCTAAGATTTATTAAATATCATATTTTAACCAGCACTATCTCCACTGCAGTTTTATTTGACGTTTTATTTTTTCATATTGAAGAATTCAAAACTGGGACCACATGCTCATTTTCAACTATTGTGAAGTTTTTCAGCCACAAAAAAAATTAACATCTTCAAAGTAAACACATGCATTTTCACCTGTTCTGCAAAGCAAAAACATATCTGAATATTTTTTTTTACATATTTTATTTTACTCGCGTTTTTCCATAAAAATCTAAACTTGAAAATATACCTGTCATACATGAATTTAAAAGCTGCTCCTACTTTGAAATATTTTCCTATCAAAAAATTGCAAGACATATATGAAATATTGTAATGATGTGACAAAGGATTGAAAATTTAACATAAATCTTCTACATTTCGCGGTTTAATTTTGTTAGATAAAACCTGCGAGATTTGACGACAATCCTTTCAGATATGTAAATCTCGAATTAAGCTCTAAGTGGAGATATGCTATAAGTTACCCGTAAAGAAAAGAGTGAAGAAGGCGTCAACGACACTCAGTGGTTTAGTTGTACTAACAAGCAGAAAAATCAATATCTACGCCAACTTAAAATAAGGAAGTTTTCGAGGAAGCTGATAACGAAATTGATTTGCACTTGCACTTTATTATGCTAGAAATAAATGTACTATTAGGGATGAAGCAATACTGTGAAAGTATCGATACCTGCGGCCTTATTATGTAACTCGATTCTAAAGAAATTTCATTCGGATTTGAAAAAAAAATGCATGTGATATGACAGCTTTGCAAGTAATATTGAAAAAAGTATCGATACCTACTAAGTAAGTATCGGACGGAGTGTATCCTGACTATTTTGCAACTTTTGCTATCGTTCGATTCGCTGAACTGTTGAATAAATAACTCAAATATTCAGTATAGCAATATCTCCTTTATTTACAACTCCACGGTAGTCGAACATCAAAATTTCAATACTCGCGCACTACACTAAACGCGTGTTAAATCAAACTGATTGATTCTTCCTCAGCTTGCGCTACTTTTATACCCTCTGTTGCCTCGGTCGCATATTTCTGATAATGTCTAGACTTTTCAACGACCAGCTGCTTCTTTATATCTTTTATATGTATCTGGTATTACTTTTTGTCTTCTAGTTATATGCGTGAGAATGTGTGAGTAATAAATTCGCTCTTAACTGCTGCCTACATATATGTATGTGAAATATTTTTCTTTACTGTTATCCTGCAGTCAAAAGCTAAAGTAGTCAGTAAACCTAGTTCATTGACTAGAATTTGGGGTCTATTCATACTAGTTGATGTTTGAACAGTTATTGACTAGAATTTTGTGGCGTTATTCATACTAGTATTTCAGTTGGATGGGTGTCTTTGATGGGGATGTCTCGTCTTGCACACACCGGCGTCATCCCAAAATGTCGACTCGTAGGTGCTTGCACCCTCCCCCAACATTGGGGATGGAGCCTCCTCGCGGTGACGCCTGGTAACGCTTCGGCAGCGAATGCGAGCGGCGACCCGTTTCTCCTCCCTTCAACCAGATTTCCCTTGTTCTCCCATCTCCCATCCGCACTCCGTTTCCCCTGTGCCAAGTTTTCCTATAAACAGGTGTATTTTTTAGTTCAAGACCGGCAATACGTGGCGAAGAGTCACACCCTGAATAAGGTGCCCAAGCTTTGCTAACAAATGTGGCGTATCTAGAGAGGACAACTCGATAAAACCCCTAATTCCCAGTGTTATCTGAACCGTGTTCCTGGCATGAATGGCACTACGTTATTGTGTCTTATAACGGTGGCCTCCAGATACCTGACGCCCTCTGGTTTTAATTAGTCTTGCTGGGATATTGGGCCTATGTCCCAGCTGACCTACCTTCCCCCATACTCGTGGGTATTTTTATGGATAAAAAAATATAAAAAACAACCAAAATCGAGCTGAAGAACTCCCATAGATCAGGTCGATTGCGACCTTCGGTGCAAGCTGAATCAGCTGTCGCCACAGACTTGCCGGGGCCGAATAGTCCCCTGCATGACGTGGAGATGGAAAGGGAACAAAAAGGACGAGGACGAAGGGCTGAACAAGCCGTTATGTCACTTAACAACAGGGCAAGGAAGGTGGCTACACGTAGCCGGAAAGACCATAAATAGTGTCTCCCCTCCCTATCAAAGCCCAAAAGCAAAGACGTCTGAAATGCCTTCAGGTGAATCTTCACCATGCCAAGGCAGCCTCAGACGTCCTAATTAAAAAATTTGCAGAAGCAGGTTTGGGAATAGCTTTTCATCAAGGAGCCCTGGATTCAACACGGTGCCGTAAAAGGCCTGAACAATTCTGATGGTAAGTAAATTTATTCGCCCAAGTGCGGTGATGCTTTTAAGCAACAAACTAATGTTTCTTCCACTTTTACAGTTTATAACGGCTGATCTCGTAGCAGCTTGGGCTAAAATTCCAACCCCAAGAGGCGAACAAGAGGCAATCTTGGCGTCTGCTTACTTTCCGGGGGAGGAAGAAACGGCCCCAACAACCGAAACAATAGCCCTCATCAAATAATGTCAGCAGAGTGGCACACCATGGATCCTCTGCTGTGACGCAAATTCCCATGATACAAAATGGGGTGAGTACCTCATTGAGTTTATCAGCAGTAATAATATAAGCATTCTCAATCGAGGTAATGAACCCACCTTTGTAAATGCTATTAGAGGGGAAGTTTTAGATCTTACTCTGTGCAGTCATAATATGGCCATCGCCGTCACTAAATGGCATGTTTCAGGAGAGGAATCAATGTCGGACCACAAACACATTGCATTCGACATTTATCACTTTCCGGAACACATGCAGGCTTTTAGAAATCCCAGGAATACGAACTGGGAGCTTTTCCGTTTTATTGTTGAGGAAGCTGGTAACAGGTTACAGAGACCTATAACCACCGTGCAAGAGCTTGAGAAGGAAGCTGAACAGCTCCACTCAGACATTAAAACAGCTTTCAATGAGAGTTGCCGCCAAGGAAAGATACGTACACAACGTGATGTGCCTTGGTGGAACAAAAAGCTTGGGCAGCTAAGATGCCAGGCTAGGAAGCTGTTCAATAAAGCGTGAGCTACGGGCGACTGGGATTCATACAAAGTCGCTCTAACATCTTACAATAAGGAACTTAGGAAATCTAAAAGGGCTACCTGGCGAGAACACTGTGAAAAAATTAATGATCTTCGAGCAGCGGTTCGACTACAAAAATCCCTTTCTAGAGATCACAGAAATGTAATTGGCACGTTGAAAAAAACAAATGGGAGCTACACCACGCGGCCGGAAGACACGAGCAAACTATTACTCGAAACACACTTTCCTGACTTCACAGCAGGCTATCAATCACCACCTATAATGGCAGATTGGTAATTGTGCAGTTTAGGGGCCCACCCTAAAAATGGGCCTTTTTTTTAAGTGAGGTATCAAAAGACGCGTATTCACGTCTAGATCAAGAATCCGAAAGCGGAAGTTTACTTTTTTACCCGTTCAAAAGTTATACGCGAAAAACTGGTTCGTCTTGTACATATTGTTCCCGCACATTTACAATCTTTTAAGCGGACTAATCACATCCTGTTTTGTTTTTCGCAAGATTAATACAATTTGATATTCACGAATTAGAGAAAAAAAATGTCTAATTTCCATAATTAATGTGCAATTAGGTAATAAAAATACAGAAAATACACTCTAATCACTTGATTCGTTGTGAAGAAAAACACCTGATTGTGAAGAGTGCTGCCAGATGAGCAATAATAGAAATTAACTGAATAAGAAATTACTCTGAGTATTTTGTCAATAACACATTTATTCGACTTATTATTCGATTTATGATAAGTTAGCAATCATTTTCCCATAAAAAACATAATTTTATTATAGACATTTCTTTTAAATATAGATGTTTTATATATCAAACAAAACTTTGCTTATTACCTGCTGAGCTGGCAACACTGTTCACTTTCATATGTTTTCATTTGGACAGAAATTTTTTGTAATATTTGTGTTGATATTTTATAAGTAAATTAGTGAAATTTAACATAATTTTTTCGTTAATTCGTGCAAGTTAGATTATGTTAATATACCAAGTATAAAAAGTAAAGTGATGTGTGCGCGTAAAGATTGCAAACATGCGGGAAACCTGTTTTTCGCCGATAACTTTCGAACGGGTGAAAAAAGTTAACTTCCGCTTTCGGATTTTTAATCTAGATGTAAATGCGCGTCTTTTGATACCTCACTCGAAAATCTTGGCCCAACTTTTGGTGGTGCCCCTAAACTGCACTACTACCGGCAGATTTGCCAACCATCAGTGGTAATGAAGAAAACCTAGCAACAAAGCTCACCACTGTGAAACGAGTGCAATGGGCTCTGTCTAATTTCAGCCCATTCAAGTCACCAAGACCGGATGGGGTCTACCCTTGTCTGTTACGGCAAGGGATAAAGCATATAGCCCCAGTCCTTTCCAATTTATATAAGGCATCACTACTGGTCGGCCATATCCCGAGCAGGTGGGCAGAGGTTAAGGTAGTATTCTTACCAAAGCCAGGGAAAACACGAGCAACTGCCCTCGTCGTATCGACCAATAAGCCTGAGCTCGTTTCTCTTAACAGGTATGGAGAAAATCTTAGATCAGCATATCAGGGAGGTCAATCTAAATATACTCCCTCTGTGTAGGAATCAGTTCACCTACCAGTCAGGGATATCCATGGAGACGGCTATTCATAGTCTCACGGTAAAAATAGAAAAGACTCTAGAGTCAAAAAAATATAGCCCTCTGCGCTTTTATTGATATATCAGGGGCTTTCGATAACACAACACATCAAGCTATCGAACAAGCTATGATTGCAAGGACATAAGCCCTATAATAATACGATGGGTGCTGTCTATGTTAAAGAGTAGAAAAATCCATTTGGAACTGGGAGGGAATACTGGGAAATAGGGAATCCTTATAACGACCCTGACTCAGAGGTCTGGTACACGGATGGATCGATATTCGATGACGGAAGAACGAGAGCTGGCATCTATGGGCCAAACTTCAAAAAATCAATACCAATGGGATGTTACCCCACCATATTTCAGGCAGAAATTCATGCAATAGAGGTCTGTGGTAGAGAATATCTGCAGAGAGGCTCAACATCGAAGAGCGTCTACATTATGTCGGACAGCCAGGCGGCACTGCATGCCTTGCAAGCCTACACTGTTACATCTAAGCTAGGGGATGAATGCACTGAAATCCTTAATACCCTGGGAGCCAAAAACAAGGTTTTGTTGGGATGATTTCCTGGACATCAGGGATATGAAGCTAATGAACATGCAGATTACCTAGCAAAGCAGGGTTGTACATCAGCATTCTATGGTCCAGAGCCCTTTTGTGGACTCACAAAAGCACAAACCAGGGAAACTATAAGTAACTGGGAAACTAAACAATTCAGATGTCACTGGATTGATTGCCCAAGGCAAAGGCAGGCCAAAATGTTTATACTTCCGGCAACGAAAGTATCAGCCAAACTCATTACTCTAAGCAGGGATGGCTTAAAAACTCTTACTGGGTACTACACGGGACGCTGCGGTCTACGATATCACCTAAGTAAATTAAATCTATCTGATACCCAAAATTTGTCGTTTCTGTGAGCTGAATGATGAAACGCCAGTTCACATTCTCTGCGAATGCGTCGCTCTAGCTAGGCAGAGACTATCCCCATCTTGGTGGTGGGACTCTTAATCCCTATGTGATATGGAGTAAAAAGCCTGAAGAGGTACTTAGATACATCAAGAGCCTCCAGATACAAAATTAGGCTAAAAGGTCTTGCACAATAGATCTGCACAAAGGTCGCAGTGCTTCCAGACCTATTAATAATAATAATAATTTCAGTTGGATTTTGTCTGTCGAGCTCCATGAAATGCGCTAAGGGCCTTCTGCCGGAAATTTGCAGTAAATACTTCAGTGAACAGGGCTACATTTCGTAAAAAATGATGGTGAGTAAAATCTACCGATATCATTCATTTAAAGACAAATATTCTGTTACCAACCATCAGTATGGCTACCGTAAAATGCATATCACTACCACCGCGTCAAACGCCATTAACTCCCAGATATATTGCGGACTGAACCAATAAAAACCCTATCATGGGTCGTTGCTCGTGGTAGTTGGCCTGCCAAAAGCTTTCGACACAATCAACCACCGCGCACTTCTCCAAGGGGAATAAGAAAATATCTCCGTAAGTATTAAAATTAAATACGCACCATCCAATTTAGCCGGTTGATCCAAATTAACACTAGAAGGTCCTTATCCAATTACAGGACGAACAGACCACCTGATTCCCTATATGCGCTTTGAGGCGGCTCTTAAAGAACAATAGAGGTGTATAGTTGGCACAAGGGTGCTCAAATGCCGGACGAGGCGATACATGTGTACTGAGATGCTTCCACAGTAGTGGAATGAATAGGGCCTTTGGTATACTGTGCTGATACGGAAATAAACAGATCATACAAGCTGCCCGATCACTGTAGCGTTTTTCAAGCGGAGCCGTTACCAAAGCAGTAGAATCTTTGGAAGAGAATATCTTAAACTGCAGCCGTGTCAACTTTTATGTTGACAGCCAAGCATCAATTACGGCAGTAACCTCGCATAGCACAGTATCTAAAAGTGTGTTAGAGTGTAAGCAATCCCTGGAAAGAATCGGGATAGGGAAAAGCATTCATCCTAATTGGGTCCCAGGGCATATGGGAAATGATGGGAATGAAAAAGCGTATGAAACTAGCTAAAAAGGGTGCATCCCTTAAAGCTCTCTCCGTAGACGTCCCAATTGGATTGAAATAGATTAAGAGATGGCGAGAGGTTCACAACATCGGCCAAGCGGGAAAGGCGTGTGTCTAAGCGCGGGGCTTTGAAGTGTTGAAGATTATGTGTAGGTCTTACAACCTTAGACTAACAATGTTGATTCTATGATGAAAAAGAGAGGACTCTAGACTCATGACGGGTATTCTAATTGGACACGGCCTTCTGGCGTCACATGCCTTTAAATTTGGCTTGGTCAGTGGTAGCAGATGTAGGAAATGAGGGTTGGAGGAGGAAATGATCAGGCAGGTTTTGTGCTCATACCTTTACTTTTACTTAAACTAACTAGTATGTTAATTGGCATAATATTGATGTTTATAATGATTAGTATGTCATCTGGTTTAATTCTGACGAGAGGCTGACCAGTGGTATGACCCTTATGCATATACTGACTAGTATGTCATTTGGTACGATTGTGGTGCATATAATGACAATTTTATCAACAGGTATGATTCTGATGCAGGGAGAGGCAATTGGTA
>JARSSU010025676.1:0-36465 GCA_029619165.1 Eurosta solidaginis | reverse complement strand
CTCCTAATAACAGGAGTTAGCCAGGTGAGCGCTGGGTGCGAGCACAAAACGTGACCGATCGTTTCCTCTTCCAATTGCACTTCCTACGTCTGTTAGAATACTCTTCATGGGCCTACAGTGCTCTCTTTTCAATGATAAGAGTACCTTTATAGTCTAAAGTTGTAAAGCCTAGATATGATCTTCAACCCTTTTAAGACCCATGCTTGTTACCACGTCTTTCCTGCTGGGTCGATCATGTGCAACTCTCGCCTACTTATAATTTCGCCCAATCTGATTGGAACGTCTGATGTACATATTTCGATGTATGCGTTTTGTTTAGCTAGCTCATCCGCTTTTTCAATTCGATCTGTTCCCATATCCCCACGGACTCAACAGGCATGCATACTTCTCCCTTTCTTTCCGAATATACTTTTAGTTTTTGTGCTATGAGAGCTTATTGCCTTTATTGCTGATGGAAAGTCAATATAAAAGTCGACGCGGCTTCCATTATAGCTATTTCTTCCACTGTTTCTACTGCTTTGGTAACGGCTACTACTTCCGCCTGAAAAACGTTACAGTGATTGGCAGCTAGTAGAATCTGTTCATTTCCGGATAAGCACAGTATACCGCAAACTCTACTCCTTCCACTACCTTTCAACTATCGGTGTACAGGTGTATCGACTCGTCAGCCATTTTGGCACCATGCGCCAACTTTTCACCTCTATTGTAGCTCTATGAGCCGATCGAAAGCGCAGATAAATAATCAAGTAGTATCAAGTAATCAAGTAATTGATGACGCTATACTACTATGGTCATATGGTCTTCGCTCAAGCTGACCCTAGGAATCAAGTCCCGTTTCCTCTTGTTAATACTTTGTTCTTCGACACCCAGGTTTAAAGGCTGCAGTTTATGCTACTTTCCTCCAGTATTTAATGCTTAGTCGCGGCTCGTACTTCCGTCTGACAGCTTGTAGGATCGTTTATTCCGGATCAGTGCAGACCGTACTCCTTACATTTATCGCCATGTTTGCCTTTTCAGCGCCCTTGCGCGAACCCCCACCTGAATTTTGTCTCTAAGAGACCATAGAACCAGATAGAGAACACGGTGGTCTGCGCTCAAGCTTCCACTAGGCGTTGAGTCTGTTTCAGTTGGTAACGCTCTGTTCTTCGCCATCAGGTCTACAGGTGGAATTGGTTAATGGCATACAGTGCAGCGGCGAGGATGGTTTATATTACTCATGTAGCTATTGAGAGTTAATGCAAAAAAGTTAACCCGATGTTATTAGGGCTTGTTTAGTAAAATATTCATGTAAATTTACGTATTGAGATGTGTTGTTTGTTTTGTTATTTCAAATGGGAAACCCAAAGACAACATCAAATTACTTCTGCCAATTACATTACTTTAAATGTTAGCTGCCTAAGGACATTCTATAACATTTCTAAACAAAAAATATCTAAAGGCGAAATCCAATTTAACCAAAAAAAAATACATTTAAAATCCTCACTCAATAGAATTGTTGCGCACAATCAAAACAGAAAGCAATAGAATCAGTTGCCAATGCGATTTTCTCAACAATTTGAAATTATTCAGGCGTAGTAGCAATGTTGTTAAGCCAAAAATTGATATTTATTTATAAAACATGGAAATGTTGTTTATTTGTATCGTATAATTACGACATTCGTATGTTTGTGCATTTTATTTTATTTATTTATTTTATTTTATCACAAGCATTTATAAAACTGAGTGAGAATGTAAAATTTAAAGATAATTGAGAAGATCAGAAAGTATTGCAATTGAGGCATTGTTGACAGTAAAGCAATAAAAACAAATAAAAGAGTTTATTACAAGGAAGGCGGGTAGATTTAAAAATTTGCAGCTATTTATCCTACTAATATTGTAAAGTGCAAAGTTAGGATGTCCACAGACTTTGTCCTGCCACTCAATCTCGTCAGAACGGCATAAATGACTTAAAATTAAATGTCACGCCAATAGCCAATAGTCTGGCAGGTTCTGGCTGGATGGTTAGACCAATCATGAACTATGACCTCAAGAGTATGGAATCCGCACCATCAAGTTCATTGCGATCAAAAATACTTTTTAGTTTTCGCCTTGAGAAACTTGCATTGGAATCGATAACTAATCTTCCACTCTACTGCAGCCGTCTAAACTTATTCTGCTGCTATATTAAGAGTCGCAGGGAGAAGCTTGGTGTCTTTTTATGTTAAAAACTTACAAGAGGGTTGGTAACAGCCATGCTTGCTTAGTGAGATTGTGTTAAATGTCTCTACAGGACTTCGATATACTTTCAACCACTTTCCTTAAGCTCTTCTATCTTATCTAGATCTAATTTTGAACTGCATGAACCTTTGTCTGTGTCAGGATCATACTAGACATTATCATGTTTTATTATCTCTGACCGCTTTTCTTGATGAAAAGCATATACTTTTTTTTCTTAAATGATTAAAAACAATTATTAAGGCGGGGTCATCAAAGCCCTGCACGCCGTCTTAAAGATGCATTCTGCTGCTCTGAAAGGCGCCCATTCTGACAGCATTATGAAGAAAATTTGGTGAGGAATTATAATGAGATGGAGAAGGGAATACGTGCCCACAAATTTTCAGTGCTGCTACTCATCACTAAGCTATAATCGAGTGTGCTCGGAATCACGTCCATCGCGCACAACAATATGGTGCTCAGAATCGCGTCTTTTCGACGTCATCAACAACGTAGCCCTAACTTAAATTCAAACTAATAGTATGTTATATGTCATGATCTTTCGTAGAATGAGTATATTAAAATATAATTGTGTACTTTTATAGACTAAAGATTTACTCATCTTTAGATTAAATAATAAATAAAAAGAGGGGAAGAAGGACAGGACAGGTAGAGGCAATGGGTAATAGAGCTGGAGAGTGAGAAAGAGCAAAGGGAAAAGAGGGAAAGCGTAAGGAATGCAGAGAAGTGCTGAAAAAAGGATATGATGATATGACCAAGTCGAACCTTGTTAGGTTAGGTTGAACTGGCCGGTCCACGAGGACCTCACATAGACTGAATAAGTCCGTACGTATTACCAGAAGTTTGTTTTAACGACCAAACAGAAAAACCCTATTAAAAACCAGTACCTATGTTATAAAATAACTCCGTCCTCTTGGCAAATACTAGAAGCTTCCTAGGATTTAAGTCACTTGCTGCTTTTAGATCTGACAGCTGTATCACTCCTAATAGCTAGAGTCGTAGCGTGGCAAGCGCAGGGCAAGAGCACAGAACGTGCTCGATCGTGTCCTCCTCCAGCCCGCACTTCTACATCTGTTATCACTGACCAAGCCTAATCGATCATGTGCACTTCCTCGCCTTCGTTAATTTCGCCCAGTCTAATTCATCGCTTTTCATTGTCCATCTATTCCCATATGCCCTGGGACCCATATAGAGTATGCTATCCTGCCCATTTCTCCAGGGACTGCTTACACTCTAACACGCATTTAGGTGCTGTGTTATGCGAGATTATTGCCTTAATTGCTGCTGACTGTCAACAAAAAGTTAACACGATTGCAGATTGGGCTATTTTCTTCCAGGGTTTCTACTGCTTTGGTTACGGCTACTATTTCCGCTTGGAAAAACGCTACAGTACTCCGAGCCTATAGGATCGTTTATTCAGATCAGCACAGAATACCGCAGGACCCTACTCTTTCCACTGCTTTGGAACCATCTGTGTACAATGTATCGCCTCGTCCGCCAGTTGAGCACCCTTGCGCCAACCGTCCACCTCTATTGTGGCTTAAGATCGCCCTCGAAGCGCAGATAGGAATCAGGTAGTCTGTTCGTCTTGTGATGATGGCACCATACTACTATGGCCGTATGGTCGGCGCTCAAGCTGCACCGAGGGACCGAGCCTGGTTGCAGTTGTAGCGCTATGTTCTTTGCTACCAAGTCTACAGGTGGATGTGCAGAATGGCATACAGTGCAGCTGTCTGGGTTGATTTCAGTCGAACCTTGTAGTTCATCCCAATTTCTGCTTCGTGAAAAACTTGGGGGAAAGCAAAGCCACGCCTGCAAAATATGATACGTACGTAGCTGAGAGATTGTCAATTCGT
Organism: Eurosta solidaginis; assembly: GCA_029619165.1. Lineage (NCBI taxonomy): Eukaryota > Metazoa > Arthropoda > Insecta > Diptera > Tephritidae > Eurosta > Eurosta solidaginis. Next base: position 32,395 of record JARSSU010025676.1, on the reverse strand, counting down.
CTGTTTGATGCTGAAGTATTCTATTAGTTACTATCTCACAATTTTGAGATAGGACTTGTTCATTGGAAGAGAAATTTTCAGCGCTATGAAAATTTATAACAAATTGCTGGCGAAGAGCCGACTTACATTGGTTCAAATTTAGCTTATATAGTATTGGTCTTTTTTGTTTAAAGGGGCGTCGTTTAGCTTCTCTCATGTCTTGTCTTTTACAGTCATACTTTAACAAAAATGTCACCAAAACCATGCTACCAATAGACGAGTATGTACAATTGTTTGTCCTTGTAGACATATCTTTGACTTCACTTGGTTGTCAACAAAGCGTACTGATAAATGAAAAGCAACTAGTATCTGAGTTCGCTTCAAAATGGTGCAAGATGAAGAGAGTACGGAAAAATGAAAACTAATTTTCAGCAAGCTCAAAAAACAAAACGAATATAACACAAATAAAAAAAATGCAAGAGAAGGAGGTAAAGAAAGCTTGGAATGGTCGGAAAATACATTTTTAACCCAGTGCTTTTTAAATGCAGCTTTATTCCATAGTCCATGGTCACACAAAAGTTGCTACAGCGCTGTATATTATGTTGTGCATCTTTCAGAGTGCTGTCAGAAGCCTTTTTTCGGCATACGTCTATGAGTTGTAATATCACTGGGGAAACGCATATTCTTGATCTAAACTAATACCGATGACAACTCACATGCATCAAGCAATTAATATAACCATGAGAAGCGTCAGCGTGACCTGGAGGATTTTATGAGCGGTATACATTTCTGCGAGCGAATGGCGAATATGAGTTAATTTGCAGCACCGAAGCAATATCCCTGTATATATGTTCTTATCCTCGTATACTTCAAAGGATGTAAAACATTTGTAAGTTAGGTTGCCACCTAACTTATTACTTTATATGTACATCTATCGTGGAACCTAATTACCTATCGACAATGAAATTGTGTAACGGATAGTGTATAATATCTAAGGCTTCTGCATTTAGGTGTTGCCACAAAGGGTGTCTCTCACAAGCTTGCCACCTATATGAAATAAAGAACAATGCATGAATTCTGCAATATGGGTATCAAACGAAAGGTATTTTACTCCGCATCAGTAGGAAAAATTTTTGACTGGAGTTGCAACTTAGAATTGCCACCTAACCTTCTATATTTATATTTCTTTGTATATCGCTACTATCGCGGAAACGAATAACCCATTCGAATGAAATTTGTGCATAGATAGTGTATCAAATTCAAGGCTTTCTATCTAGGGTTGCGCAGAGGATTTTTTCACAAGCTTGCCACCTATTGGAATTTAAAAAATTACACGAGATATGCCAATATGGGTATCAAATGAAATGTTAAAACACCTCCGATTTCAACAGAGAAATTTTAAGTAGGGGTTGATATTCAGGGTATCCACCCCACTATTGTATACTACATATCTATATCCGGTACTATCGCTGAAAATTACTGAAATTTTGAATGCAATTTTGTACACAGGTAGTGATGACATACTAAGACTTTCTACCTAGATGTTTCCACTGAGGATATTTTCACAAGGTGCACGCATTTGAAATTTTAAAAAAATTCCACGAGATATGCTAATATGGGTATCAAACGAAAGGTATTTCACTCCGCATTCCAATTTTGATATTTTTTGTATGGTTACCACTTAGGGTTGCTCCTCACCTTATTATATATGTATACTAGCAGACCCGCAGACGTTGTTCTGCCCTAATTGGTCCACCTCCATACATTTTAATAAGCTTTTCCGTCCAATCTGCCCTCCCCCTCTTCACTTTTTCCTAATCCTTTTATTCACTCTCTCTCCGTCTTTTTACGCTTCATCCATCTCATCTTCTTCTCATTCTATCTCTTCTCAGTTCTTTCTCTTCTGTCAAGTTTTCAGGTGGTATGTATTTGTTCCAGTCCCATTCCGAGTCCTAGTCCCAGTCCCACTTGGAGTCTCAGTCCCAGTCTAGTCCTAATACCGTCCCAGTCCGTATTGGTCTACTTCCCGGAAAAAAGATCGTAAATACTAATATAGGCAAAGTATATATACAAATTTCGCAAATCGAATAGGACGTATGTAATAGAGTATGTGGTTATTATTAATTCATGTCTTTATTTCGGCTTCGCTGCAATATTTATCAGTTTTACACGTTGGCGCAACAGCTTTCATTTATATCCATATTACACACGCATTCTAGAGGTACCCGGGTTTTGGCCTATATCTGCATACCCTGTGCCTCGATCGCAACCAAAACCAATGTAATAACCACCGCGTGAGGTGATACGCAACTTATGTGAAAGTTGAACAAAATCGACCGACGCAACTAACACACATTTTAGCCTTCTTTAATATATATAGATACTCTGTATATCCACTACTATTTCGGAAAACGTATCAACCGATTTAGGTGAAACTTGATACATCGATAGTGTGTTTAGATTCTGAGACTTTTCACTGGTTAATCACTGAGGATTGCGACTTGACACATGAGTAAAATTTCTAAATAGGTTTGAAATTCAGATATAAAAAGTAATTGACATAGTTTGTATTGATCGACTATCAGATCGTCTCAGTCCGTAGGAATCGATTCTATCGTAGGAAATCATCAATAGTTCCTGCAAAAGTATATGAGCGCCGCACCGCCTCTATTGAGCATTGGGTACAAAAAATACATCAAGAATATGTTCCGCAGCGTATAAAGAGCGGAAAACAGCAAGAACAAAAAACGCAAAAAACGGCGCGTACATTGGACTCGGGCCAAGGCAACATTTAGCATAGATATGCTCCGACAAACATATGTTGCACGGTTGGTTGGCAGCCTAGTTGGACCCGACAAAGAAGTCACCAGCAGAGGGCATATATGAAGCAACTAAATGAAATGAACAAATGACAAATAATAAAATACTTATGTATGTGTGTGTATGTGTATATGTTTGTTTGTTAAGTATGTGTTTGTCCTTACATAAGTAAATACAGTATAGACGAGTACTCCGAGTACGTTTGTTGGGTTGTTAGTTTAACGAAAGGGGTAATGTGCCGTGGTGGTGCAGTTGATGTTTATGGCAAGAGCAGTCGTATAAAGAATTAATATAAAGAGTGCAATGACATTTTAAAGTAACAATTACAACAAAAAGGCAGTTAAAATATATAAAATATGTGAATGAAATATACATTTTATGGGCATGTATTATTTAAAAAATATTGCAGCATTTAATGAACTCAAGCACATACACACATACATATACACATAGTATTATTATTACATACAAGAAAGTACTATCTACATATCTACATATTTTGGTAAGCATAGAGTCAAGTGAAAAACGAGCATTCTTAATATACACCAACAATATATTAATGTTTGTTTTGAGTAAGTTAAGATCTTGTTTTAATTAGTGGCTCAACGTTGAATTAGTCAACTCAGTGTTGCACCAACAACTTGTGGTTTAATAAATTTAATATTAGAGTACGAATTGTACCATTTAATTGTAATCCTCACGAAGCTAACTTAAGTCAATTGTAAATTGCATGCGATTTAAATGCGTTCAGATTGTTTAAGTTTTAATTAAATCGAATTTTAAATCTTAGTGAAATGAGCAAGAAAGAAGAAGAATTGAATGGGTTTTCATATGAGGGTCCATAATGATACCATTAGTAAGATAACTGGTCTTCAACCTTTCGCAAGGGCCAGCCAATTAACATCTTGCCATAAGTGAAGATTTATCTTGAAATTGAGAGGGTTGTGAAGGCGCATAAATTAGAGGACTATGAACAGTTTTCATAAGATCGATTGACCTTTGACTCCCACTTCTAGTACAGCTTTAAGAATATGCCCACGGCCGACATGCAGACGTAAGATTCGTCTAAAGATAATCGGGTACCCAATGCAGAGCAAGATAGCGATTACTCAAAAGCAGGAAGCTGCAACGTAGTGTAGCTCTTGCAGGACCTACAATGGTCTATAAAAACTGGTGCCGTGCGTAGCTGAGAGCCAATTTATAATCTGCATATACTGTATCAGTATACGTGTGTATACTATTACTATATTACGAGCCGGACCCGTGCGCATCTTGCGCAACAAATATAAAAGTTTCTTATCACGTATCAACAGAAATCACCTGTTATATGAATCAATAAAACCTACATACGCTTGCGCTGCCATCTGGCGAATGTAGAGTAACTGCGGGTAATGCAGTGTTAGTTTAATCAAATATTCACAATAGTGCCATAGTACAAATAGATTTCTTTGTGTGCTCACAATCGTTTATTTTTAACAAATTATATTAATAATATTAGCTAAACAAAAGTACTACGACCAATAATGCCCAAAGCTCGCTAATAGTACGAATCCATATTTACAAACCAAAACTTATTTATAGATTGGGATTCCAAATAAGAGCAAAAAAAGGGACTGTACATTAAAACAGCAATTAGAATAATATATAAGATTAGGCCTAGAAGCACTGCGACCTTTGTGCAAATCTATTGTGAATGTCTTTCAGCCTAATTTTGTATGTAAAGGTTTCTGATGTATCTAAATACCTCTTCATTCTTTTACTCCGTATCACATAGAGATTAAGTTCCACCACCCAGATGGGAGGGTCTCTGCCTTGCCAGGAGTGACGCATTTACAGAGAATGTGAAAATACGTTTCATCCTTCAGCTCACAGATGACGACAGATTTGGAATATCGCATAAATTTAACTTACTAGGTGTATCGTAGACCATAGTGTCCCGATAGTACCCAGTGAGGCGTTCTTAGTCCTCCGTGCTAGGCATTATGAGTATGGCTGATTACTTCGAGCCGGAAGTATAATACAGTTTGGCCTGTCTTTGCCTGCGGCAGTGAATCAGATGACGGTCTGAATGTTTGGTCGCAGTTACTTAGGTTTCCTCTGGTGGTTCTGTGGAGTCACACAAGGTCTGAGACCATAGAATGGTGCTATAGCACTGCTTGCTAGGTAATCTGCATGTTCATACCTCAACCCATAAAACAAAACACTTGTTTTTGGCAGGTCATTAAGGATTTCAATGCAGTCATCCACTGGCTTAGATAGAATGTAACTGAGTAGGTTGCAAGGCGCGAAAGCCTATCTATATATTTGTGGCTACGCAATGCTTTTGGGAGTATGCGGTAACTGTGGTTACCACATATGCAAGGAGAGTTTACGTGCTCTCTCGGTTTCAGAAAGGTCTTCACACCCTATAGCACTTGTGTGTGAATTGTAGAAGAGTATAACGGTTATCTGATGGGTATCCCAAATAAATAATCTTCTTCTCTCTCCTCTACAAATCTCTCTGCTATGCGACGGAACGGATGCTCGATCTCTAACCTCCTCATCGAATGTTGAACAGTTTCTTACTCAATACGTTGTGTGTACGCCAAGAGGAAGAGACACGCCCTACCAAGAAAATAGGAACATGAGCCAGAACAGACGTGTGTGCAAAAGGCTTCAAATCCTGCTTATAGGAAAAATGCCAGAGAAAATTCTCTAGAGGATATACTTTCACCATTACTAGTGAGCTTTACGAAATGACGAACACCATTGTCCCATCCCCTGATGACCTAAATATATGCTCCGCCAGCCGATCATGATGTAGTGCGAATAGAGACTTCAGATCGCCGACCGACTGATGAAAGAATACCTTTTAAGTCTACTACGACAAAATTTATGCTGAATCGCAAATCTGAAGATGCTCCCAGATAAAAAATGCTTTGATGTATATTGTAACGATTCCGTCATCTTTGTCATATTTGTTCTCGAGAACAAAAAATTACCCTGAAGATGGCACCCGCAAAAGCGGTTTCAAATTATCCACCCTTGTCCGAATACAAATGAATCAGTAAATCGTAATATAAGCCGTACACTGTATCGGTTCTTTTTCTCGTAGCGATAGCGGTATGCAGCATTTAATAGCACCATTGAGTTACCAACCCGACCATCTCGAAACGGTCTAATCAATCGAATGCAGAGCTTATTTGCTGAACGAACATGATTCGCTACTGGTAGTTGAGGTTGAAAAACAGGCAGGAGAAATTATAAATTGCACTGAAAACCCTCTCAAAAGCAACGCTTTAAAACTCCTTGAATCCCCTACCTGTCCTGGTGTATGGTTCTGAATTTTTAATGACGTCGAGGGAATACGGGATGGACAAGGGTGTATTCAAGCGAAAACTTCTTAGGAACACGTACAGCCTTTCTTGTGATACCACGACGGATATCGAAGAAAGTCTTTGCAATGGGCTCTACGAGATTTATGCAGTTATTGCTATACTGCTAGCCTAAATTGCTAAGCAATTCAGAGCTGTGGCTAACCAATGATCTTGTGTACCTTCTCTGCCATATCCAAACTCCTGGTTGGCGGACCAAAAACAGAGAACATTTAAATTTTGCAATCTGGCATGCTTCATTGTAAAAGCCTCCCTCAACGCACTCTTTCAACATTGCGAACAATAAGGGAATCAATATGGCTGCAACTCATTTGTTATTTCCTATACCCCATCTCTTCAACTGTAGTTCATTTTTGATATCCTCAAATGCAACACTTTTTACTTTCAGCACAGCTGACCAGATCAGATATTAATTTTCATGCCAGCTTCAAAATCCTTAACAAATAGCTTCCACTCATTACCCTGAACAGATCAAAAGAAATTGTAACGAAAATTTTAATGATTATTTGCGATTAAGGACATAAAACAAAAAAGAGGAAAAGCAAATGAGGAAACAAATTGCTCTATGGCTAAATCACAGCAACAACATCGTCATAGGCAAACAGTGCTGGATAATCGAAAGATTGAAGTGAGAGAGACGGTTGAGCTATGTATTTATGACAAACGAATAGCAATTCTTCAAGAGCGCTTACTTAGAGTATACTTTTGTTGTCGTTGGTTTTCTTCTAAACTTAAAGCGGCTGGTTATCGTGCTGATGGCTAAAGCCAGTCAAAAGCAGGACACACTGTGTATCTCTACGTGAGCAAGTGGGTGGGTGTATTGGTGTAGTGTGGGGTGCAAGTGCACGCTGAGTAAGGGCTTGGGTGGTGTTGCGGAAGTGTTGTGTTTCTTTGCAACTCATCTACATACATACCACGCATACATATGCAAAGAAAACAAAGTAGAAATTTGCTACTAAGTATAAATGCAACGTAAACACTGACATGAAAATGAGAAAAGGGTTAAAGTGTCGTGCTGCAACTGCATTCAGCTAACATAAGAGCACAGCGTGAAAGCAAAAGAACTGCATATGTAAACACGCACACATACTCGTATACACGTAACTACAGCAAAGTAAGAACGATAAAAACAAAGGAGATCTAGAATGTCGTTGAAGATGATAATGATGATGATGTTGCTGCGACGTTGTGAGTTTGTTGACGACGAGTTAAAGATACTGCACGCAGCATATCCACAACCCCGACACCCCGTATTGTTAAGTCAAATGGTGGAAATGGAAATTGAAATAAACGCAAAAGACATAATTGCTACGCTTCAGTGGTAGAAACAAATGCAAGAAATAAAAATAAAAGAGGCAAAGGATTGTGAGATAAGGATTGTGAAACACCGGAATTGTTAAGGTAATGTTCATCATATGGTGCAATAGCGGTGAGACAGTTTGCATGTTCTAATTGACGACTGTTTCGTAAATTTTCTTGTACACCAATTAAGTATATAATCGGTATGCGTTCTAAGCTTGTTCGATTTATCTGGAACAGACTACCTACTACATAGACTTGTTCTATCAGCTAAGAGATCTCTAATTAGAAAAATGGGTACAGAAATGCTGAACAATTCCTGTGAATGATGGTGATTATTCTGACCCTTAAGGGCCCATTATTGATACTTAGCATAGGACATGACTTGACTTGAGAACTGTCACTTACAGTTCTGTTAAATGAACATTGCATGTTACTGATTACTCAAAACTTAGCAACACTTAACTTGACTTAGAAGTCTGTTGAATTTTGATTTTCTATGTAAGTTCTAAGTGACGTATACATTTTGAGATGCCATTTGTTTGTTTCCATTTCATTTTGACATTTTGTCATACAAATTGACATATATTGACTTTGATGCCAGATCGTATGCGCTAAGTGGAGTATAACCGTGGCTAAGTTGCCAAGTTTACGCCAAGTCAAGTCAAGCCTATGCTAAGTATCAGTAATGGGCCCTTTATCTAGCAGCCATTAGAGTTGGCAGTGCCCACATCGATCGCATTGATTTGGAGAGAAAACTCCACAATATATGGCATAGCAGAAGTGTTAAATGCAGATTAGTAAGCCAAAACAACGTTTCGCCAGCAAGATCGGTAGTCATAAAATGGTTTTCGAGTTACTTACACTAAAGCAGAGACGGACGTCCTCATTTTCGCGATGTGGGAAAACTGAGGAAATAGTCCCCTAGGGGTTTGGAGGTGATTTACGACCTTGCACTTTGGTTCGAATTACTCTTGTGTGCGCACTGTTTCGGCACTAAATCAATGTAGTTGTTGTAAGATAAAGGCACAACCAGCAGGCTTTAGAAAGTGTCATCCATGTTGATGGTTCTTTCACGATCTACATCCAGTACGTTCCTCGAAACATCTACGGACTAGTCCGACCAAGTCGAGAACGATTTGACTAACAACGATTTGGTCAACACACCATAATTACGTGCGCAACATTGGGTCGCCATGGCCTGGCCTGACGTATGTCCAGGATAATTCATATTTGAAACAGGATGCGCGTCGAGCAGATGAGATTTACAATTGGGTTCGGAAAGCTTTTGGTTTATAAAGCATTATATTCTGCATGAAAAACGTCATTATTCCGTACTCGAGGACTTAACGGGAAAGATAAAGGAAATTGAAATAGAAAGGAAAGTTAAAAGGAGGATGTAAAGAGGTAAAGGCAGAAGGGGAAGTATAAAGAAGAGAGTGGAATGTAAGCTTGAACTGGCCACTCCGTGAGGACCACACATATACTGAGAAACGCTACCATAAACCAGAGCCTGTGTTATAAAAATAACTCCGTACTCTTAGTCCGAATAGCTGTATTGTTAGTCTGGCGAGCTCACAATCATAGTTTCTGCGCGAACGTCTCCTCCTGCTACTGGAGCTTCCTGCATCTGGCATCACTGCGATGGTTATTCAAAAGCTGCAACGCCAAAAGGCAGTGTCCAGTCAGAATACCCATCACGAGTAGACAGTTTCCACTTTTTAGTAATAAGAGTAACTTTTTTATTTGTATTTAATTAGCGAGACTTGCTCATATTGCTTTATATAAATGTTTTTGTTATTGATATTAGATAAAAATCACAAAGTTTACAAACGGCGATGGTTACTAGGACATATTTCTGAATTTCACTTCTTCATCAGCTAGTATTGAACTCGAAATCTCCAACAACTTTGAAATTTTTCTCTAATATCAATAACAAAAACAATTATATAAAGCTATATGAGCTTGTCTCGCTAATTAAATACAGATAATAATATTGATATGAGAGTGTACAGCGGAGGCGCTATTTATAAAATTACTGCTAAAAGTCCATGTTTCTAAGCTTTTGGGAGCGCGCCTATAAGTATTCCACACAATTAGATTTAAAAAAAAAGGTATATAAAGAATAGCAACAAAAAGGCATTATTTATGGATCAATTGCCAAGTGAGCAGCGTGGCATCCATATGGCTGAGTGGCACTAATATAGAGTAGGAGTGTTGAAAATTTCGAGTTCAATACTCAGCTCCCGAGAAGCTAGCTTATAAAGAAGTGAAATTCAGAAACATGTCCTAGTAACCATCGCCGTTTGTAAACTTTGTAATTGTCTCTACTTTCTATAATAATAACTATTTTAGTCTAAGGACCTTAGACCGACACTTTGCAGCCTCGCGCTTGGTTCCACGCCATTCCTGCTTGTTCGAGCAATTGCAACGTCCATATACACTTGCAGCCTCGGTTACTTGGGTTACCTTCTACGGTTTCTGTCGTCAAGGTTCTTGTTACTACGGTTAGTACTACACTGATACAGTTACGGATACGGTTCATTGTAGCTGCGACTACCCATAAATAATGCAAACCATTTACACCTCAAGCTTCTCGAATACTTTCCATTCACGAATTTAAATCATTTTATAAAGCTGCTTATTTCGAAATATCGTAACAGCCAAATATCGAAACATAATTCCCACCCCGTTTATATATCTACCGTTCACCTAAGTTGAGATAAGCTGCTGTGATTCTTGGTGCACTTAACAACACGCAATGACAAAGTAAAATATCTCACATGACATGGTAAAGCAGTTAAGCTTCGACCCATACGCTGATATGCGAATGATGGCATGGCTGCAATAGCATGAAAACCAGCAGCAGCAGCAGCAAAGACGGCAGACATACATAAGATGATGAATTTGCTGATGAGAAAATTGCATGGCCCATCGAGTATGAAGTTGATTACACTTATGCACATAACTCAAAGGCGGATGCGCTTGAGTTAGCTTGTCTGTTGTTCCGGCGTAAGATGCAGCACCAATGCAACTCAACATTAAAACACATATGCACTCACACCCATTAGCAAATGCAAAAAAGCAAATAAAAAACAGAAAATACTACTCATATTAAGGATGTGGGGTTTTAAAATGTTGCGTCGTGTAAAATGAGTGTGTGCTTTGAGCCATTCAGTTGCAGTCGAGCCAGCTTTAGCTTTTACCGGCACTGCCTGTATGTACTTTGTGCTTAACATACATTTCTACTTCTAATATACAAACATGCACATGTGTGTGTGTGTGTGTGCATGAAACACTTAAAACGCCCTCCGGCTTGTACGACAAATTGCGTGTTTAATATTTGCACCGTCATCAAGCACCCAAACAGCATTCCTCCCACTCCTGCCCTTTACACTTAAAATAAGAAGAAAAAAGGCGGCATCAAGGCAAACTGCCATTCAAACCACCAAACAACTTCCAACCCAACTGCCATTTAAACGCCGGAAAAAAGCGGTAACAACAACATATCTAACAAAAAACAACAACAAAAACTCTTAGTGCGTGATATAGAAATAGCAACAATGTCGTCTTCGTTTTTGTAACAGAATCATCACGATAAGGCATTTTGATATATGCTGCCAAACGCTAAATAAAATATCCACATTGTGTGTGTACAGTGGGTGTGAAGTGACAAAATATAGCAAAGGAAAACGAATAAGGGCACCACTGTGTATTTACTTAATATTTTATTGATATTATAGATGTGAAGTTTTATTTAGATGTTGGGATGTCTGGATCCTTGCATGTCCCGATCTTTGTATTTGTAACTCAATCACGCGAGAACGACTGAATGAAAAATGGCACACAAACAGCCAACAGCCTGCAGGGATAAACCTTGTATATCTTTTTAAAAATTCCTTTCAAGCCCCTCAGAATAGTTAGGTTAGAGTGGCCACCGGTGCGAGCACCAGTGCACTTAGACCCAAAAAGGTCTCATTGTTATACCACGCGGATCTCTCCCCTACGCAAACCAACAGGTCGATTCAGCAAATGCCAGGAATTTCTTAGGTTCCAACTTACCCAGATCATAAAGATCGGCAAAGAAGGGAGACCCCAGAGATTTTTTCCTCTTGCGCAAAAATGCAGGACAATCGCACAAAAAATGCTTGACTGTTTCTATCTCCTCATCGCCTTTGCAGCTCCTGCAGTAATCATTATAGGGAGCACCCAGCCGTTGTGCATTCTTCCCGATTTCTATGTGGCCGGTTATAAGCCCCACCACGAGATATATGAATCCCCTCCAAAACGAAGGAGACTTATTGTACGTCTCGCGTCCTATTCAGGCCACACGAACTTAGTGTGGTAGCAGGATTCGAGATTGCTCCATCTCACACCCGCTTCCCTCAGGAAAATTCATTTCAAAGTGAGCTCACAGGTAGCGAGCACCATGCTCAATCCCATTCCAGGACGACGACAGCTGAACGGATGTGCCCCCTCTTGCAAGTTCGTGAGCCATCTCATAGCCCGGTATATCCGAGTGTCCAGGCATCCATACCAGACTGAGGGAAGCTTTGCTATGCGATCTCGTAAAAGATTTGCGGCATTTCTCTAGTGCTTTTAGTGCAGCCTGGCTGTCAGCGTAATCAACGGCTATATGGCAGCCACCTCCGCCTGAAAGACGCTGCAATGATCAGCTAGGCTAAAGGATATATTCCACCCGTAGTTGATGTGCAAAGACCCCGCTGCCCACCTTTCTATCCATTTGGGGCCCTCAGTATATATCTGAGCCTATCGCTCAGTTGCGGCGGCTCCTTCAACCAATAATCCCTATCCGGAATAGCAAACTCCTACCTCATATCAAAAATACAGTCGGAGCGCAATAACCCGACGAAGGCGAATCCAGATTCTTAAGGATGGCTGCATGGCCATCCACATTGTCTCTCCAGCCGGATAACTCTCACAGCCGTAGAGCAGAAAATGCCGCACATTTCTTGGCCATTAAATCTATTGGCAGCATATTAAGGAGAGTATCCAGCGCCTCCGCAGGGGAGGTGTACCCCCCACGCGGACTGGAGCACTTCTTTGTACCTTCTGGAATACCCGCAGGTTTTATTTAGGAATAGTTGCTCTTTAGTTAACTAATCTTATACAGTTTTTAAAAATCCTTATAACTCTAAGTTTATAATTTTGGCTTAAGCTTATACTACTTTGGAGTTCTATTGGGTTCATACCAGTACAATCGACGTATCATTTCAAGATTGTTTTCGGAGACTTAACTATTCGAACTATTTCGTTACTATCAGCTTATTTTGCGATGACTACACGGATATTTTTTGTACAATTTTGGGACTAACTTTGTATCGCTTAAAGACTCTTGCGAGACGATTTCGGGGCTGTTCTGGAGTGGATAAGAACGAGAACGCGAGAGAGGTATCTTTTGTATTAGAAGCAGGACATTGGGCAGGATTGTGCACGGTAAGCCATTCAGTTTATCGTAAACAAAAATACCCAGCTTTGTAAAGGTGCCCGTTTCGTTCTAGAGAAAATATAGATCTGTAATACATAACTGTGCAACTGTTTCAGTTAGCAGTGCATGGTTACGAGTGAGAGAAGAACACGAAAATGGGGATGCAGTGGACGGGAGGATCCAACGAGAGAATGGAAGGGAAAAGGAGGTGAGAGAGAGAAACAAGTGTAGAGTGAGTGAGAAAAATATAAGGAAAGGAAAACGAAACTTGAAAGAATAGCACTAGAAACAAATAGGATAAAAGAAAGTTATTGGAATAGAAGATAAGGCGAAATAGGAAAGGAGGAAAGGTGTATGGTAAGCGGGACAGATGGAGAGTGAAATGAATGAAGAAAGCGAGTAGAGAAGGAGTTAGTAGGAAGAGGTTAAGTTGATAGGAAGAGGTAAAATTGATAGGAAGTGGGAGTTGGAAGCAGTCAAAAAGTTAGGAGGGAAAGGAAAGACATACGCAGCGTATTAAGGGGATAAGAGGCGGGTGTGTTTGTAGTGACTGACATCAAGAGACTCAAAATGTTGAGAGGTCAAAAACTTAATTTCCGTGCGGTCGGCCTAGAACCAGAAGGCGTTAGTACCAGAGCGTCCCATATCCGTAACACTCTCCTAAAGTCCTAAAGATGTGGTGGGAAAGAAAGGCTCGGAGCTGGAAGCCGCAGTGCAAAAGGTAGTGTGAAACAAAGAGGGAGAGCAAATGAAGAGGGAGACAAAACTATGGAAGAGGAAACAAGGAGGGTGTATAAAAGAAAAGTTGAAGGAAAAGGAAAAATTGGGGTAGAGTAGCGGAAGAACTCATGGGGCAAGGAAAGATCAAGATGGTGGCAAGTGGAAGGGAGAATACAGCAACATGAGAAGCAAAATAAAAACTTGACAGAAAAGGGCAAATATATGTAATCCAATGACTTTTTTTACTTTTAAATTATTTTTGTGTCTACCTAAACCGCTGCCAACCGAGTCAAGGTTTTCTAGTTACTTATGGGTGCAAAAAATATGAATCTCGGGCTATGACTGGTATCAATTAATTAGCGAACAAATTTATCTGAAGATCTCAGAAGTTCCAGATGTTGTATTTAGGTTAGGTTAGGTTGTAGTGACCCATCCATGAGGATCCCACATGGACTGAGTGAGTCCGTAATGCTACCAAAAGTGTGTTAAAGAAGCAAACTGGAAAACCCTGTCAAAACCAGGACCTGTGTCACTACTGCTTCTACACCTGACAGCTGTATCACCTAATAACTCATTGTTGTAGTACTTCGGGCTTGTTTTTTTATACCTAGTTTTACTGAAATAACAGCCATTAATAGAGCAAATCCCCAATAATTCTGGTACGTGGAATTGCTTGACATGGGTAGTTCGAACTTTCAAGTTTTTCTGTTTTACACTATCTATTGAATGCGACCACGCTATAATTATTATCCAAGTCCTCTATTGGGAGTATAATTGACAGTTAGCAGGACAGTGGGCAGGGTTAGACCATAGGACTTTGCTGTTGAAGGTTTTCGTTTCTCATTACAATTTAAAAGGTAGTTGAAGCCAAGTGAGAACACAGCGCACACAAGAAGTGCTATACACATGCCAGGGTCGACTTTGTATAGGTAAGAGTTAAATCTAATAAAGTATGCAAATCGAGTTACCGCCAGAATAATACTCACATTAGACTGGGTTGATTTATTACCCATATCGCGCCATCTATTTTTCGATAGGATTTGGGCTCAGGAAAAAAAAGTTCCACTACGCATACCTAAAAAAATTATTTTCGAGCCTGTGAAATTTCATTTTTTTTACTTTTTTCGACTTTGACTTTTAATGTTTTTTTCATGACCTACTAAAAAAATTCTCATTTGATTGTAAAATTTTCCCTGCCCTGTCCGACCCAAACATTTTTAATTTTTTTTTGTTCAAAAAACTGTTATCGACAACGTTTTTAGCGGACATTTTTGGGTCGGACAGCATATACATATTGTAACGAATATTAACAGCACTAAGGGATTCTATCATCTCTAAGCCGATGCTAAGCAGTGATTCGAGTCACACCAATAATTCAATCATTATGACTGCACATATGTACGTACACGCAGCAGAGAAGCAACCCACAAACACATGCAGATATCTTATCTGAGATATGCAATTATAATTTTGGAAGTTTCGCTCACAAACACACGCGCATGTGAGAGCTACACACGTACATCTGTAGTTATAATTATAGCAGATAACCAACTAGTAGATTCTAGAACAGAAGCGCCTAGAAGATGCAACGAGGAAATCAAGAGTATAAAAGGCATGAACAGTAGTGGCGCTGCAATCAGTTTTGATTAAGCACGCAATCTGTCTTTATTAAAGGCCATTTTGCATTATTAAATATTGGAGTTATTTATTCAATAGTTTAGAGATTCGAACTTAGCAGAAGGTTGCAAATAAGAAGATTTGAAGGAAATTCGTTACAATATGAAATTTTTGTTTAGTAGGTCATGAAAAAAACCTTAAAAATAAAAGTCGAAAAAGGTCAAAAACTGAAATTTCCCAGGCTCGAAAATTATTTTTTTGGGTATGCGTATTGGAACTTTTTTCCTGAGCCCAAATCCTATCGAAAAATCAATGGCACAATATCGGTTAACTTTCGTCCATACAAATCGACCCACACTAACCCACATCACTTAAAATTTCTCTTTCTCTTCTGAAAAAGTTGGGCATTTTACTGTTACAATGAGGTTTACCAGGATTTAGTCGAAAAGGGCGTTTGTATGCGCTGTGAGCTTAATTCTGAGGGCCTTCATGTGCTACTTAAAATAATATTCTAATTGAAGCGTGTGCCTGAAAAGGTTGTTATAATAACCAATGTGCAAAGTGTTAAAGCATCGCCTCCGAAGACAGCGATCAAACACGCCTTCGCCTCATACCCAAATGCAATGGATTTTCCGCATCCTAGTTTGGCAAGGCTACTTTGGACTAGGTATATAATTGAAAAAAGGAAGTCCCATCTCGGCAAACGATAATCATGCTCTACAAGTCACTTGCTATATGGTGTAGAAGAATGGACCATGACAACATCAGATGAGGCGGCTGTGGGAGTGTTCGAGAGAAAAGTTCTTCGAACGCTACGCTGGCTAAGTCATGTTATACGAAAGTATTTTATCGAATTGCGCCCATGGAAGCATATCTCTTCCCCTGTGGACCTAAAGACCAGGTAGAAACCGTTTTGAATGCGCTTTGTGCTACCAATTGGATCCAGTGAGCAGTGTGAAAATCGACTGGCGCATATTTTTCACCGGCCGTAATCGTTAAAGGGTAAGTAAGTTAGTCAAACAGATGTTATAAAGCGATTATAACATGCTATTATAGTGCATACAGTTTTGCAACATGCAACCCACTGTGCAATGCATATGTCATAGGAATCTAGTCGAAGCGCTTACTGCAGCTACAACATATTTGCTTGTCTTGATGACGCGGCTGCTATTCGTCGTCATTCGTATACATGATATTTGTGGCTGAACACTGTGGTGGCGAAAGACAACTGTCAACGTGCCACCCTGACGCATATCATCATTTTATATGCCACATGCCACACGCAGCAAACCGATGAAAGCAATGCAGTTTGAGCAGCAACAGCAGCAGGTAAGGGACCTCAATGTGAAGAGGTTACAGAAAATTAGTAAATTGTTTAAAATCGAGCGATAAAATTAATGAAGTGAGAAGGATCAACAGCGAGTAGGACAACAAAACAAAATGCAATAAAACAACAAATAAGAGCAGAAGTCTGCAAATTCTAGCATCAAGCTCACGAAGCAAAAGCTTAAATGCATATTTGCGGTTGTGGCAGCTGAAGATTGAGATTACAACTAAACTTTACGCAAGTGGGTAGCATAAGCAATGAACATTGCCAACAACAACAATAACGACAACAAAATTAAACTTTATACATTTAACCATTATCGGCCAACACAATCATCTGTAGCAACAACACAGAGCGCTTAGACAGCTTGCAACATATTGCTTAACATTTACTTTTTACTTCCTTTATATTAGGTCGGTTGAATGTTTGTCCACTTTTTATACAAATCTTGCAATCGATTTCTAAGTAACTTCTCATGAGTTACAAGCGTGAAACTTTACAGATAGGTTAGAAAACCGTGGCAATGCAACACAGGAAAAAAATCCGTTACGTGGCACACGGATCGAAATAATTAGATAAGAATTTGAAAATTTTCAAACCAGCTTTTAAGTAACTTCTCGATGAGCTTACTTACTTAGTTAATTGGCGCTTAATCGTCTAAAATATTATGGCCGTTGCCATGGTCGTCATCAATAGAGAGTGTATTTATCCGAGGCTTGTTGGTATATTTCATTGGAGTATGCTTTGTCGTGGCGGGTCCCAAGCCCGCGCACAACCCGCTCAGCGGGGGTGAAAATATACTTGCACATTTATATAGCGAGCCGCTTGCTCCAAGACAGACGCCCGCTTGCAGCCGCACCTAGAGGTGTACAGACGCTGCTGATGAGATCTCCCCGGCTAGCCCTTAAACCGATTATGTCAGAGTGGCCTAGCCAGGTTGTCGCCTTCTCACATAGCTCACCGCTAAACGGAGTTTAGCGGTACCCAGAGGATACTTGGCCGCAAGCGACCGGCAGTAGTGAGCTGGTTGAAGCGCATGCAAAGCGTCGCTCTGGCCATTCCTGGTGAATGGCGGTCAGAAGCTTTCCCACTTTCGTGGACTTCTACACACAGTTCCACCCTCCTCTCGATGAGCTAGAGACTTGAAATTTGCGAACTAAATTCAGAGGTCGATGACAGCCGATGACATGATACAAAAAGATTCGCTAGGGGGCGCACGGGATGAGATATTAGAAAAATCGTACGAAACGGAGGGAATTTTGGGATTGATTTTTATGTAAGTTCTCATTAGAGCTACAACTGTAAAACTTCACAGATAGGATAAGACGCCGAGAAAATTTAAGAAAAGGAGAAAAAATCCCGTTAGATGGCGCACGGTTCGAAATATTTAGATAAGAATTTGGAAATTTGGTGTTTTGAGATCAGTTTTAAAGTACTTTCTCATTGAGTTACAAACATGAAACAGATACAGGTTAAGGCACCGTGACAAAGGAACAACAGGAGAAAAGAATTCCGTTAGGTGGCGCGCGGATCGAAAAAAATTTGATAATTGGAAATTTGAAACCGGGTTTTAAGTAACTTCTCGATGAGCTAGAGACTAAAAATTTAGAGTTTACTTCAGAGATCGATGACAGCCGATAACACAATACAAAAAGTTTCGGTAGGGGGCGCACGGACTTAGATATTTAGAAAAATCAAACGGAACGGAGGGAATTTTGGGATTAATTTTTACGTAAGTTTCCGTTGAGCTACAAGCGTAAAACTTAACAGATAGGTTAAGACATCGAGAAAATGTAAGAAAAGGAGAATATAAAAATAAAATAAAAACATTTTAAGCATTCCTTTATATAAATGGACAAAAATCAGCGAAAAGTGTCTTCTTATATAAAAACGTATTCTTGCTAAATTTGATTTTTAAATTTTGACATAGAAATGGCAAACAATTTGTAAGAGAAGTAAAAATATAATGGTGGTTGATTAACTAATAATATCTCCTTTCCTACCAACCTTCCAGTCCAAGCAGTGTGAGAGATTTTTCGCTGATTTTTGTCCGTTTATATAAAGGAAAGTGCTTAAATTTTTTTTATTTTATTTTTATTTCTTATTTTGCTTTCTTTTTGATATTTCGTTTTCTAAAAACTGAAAAGCTTTCAATTGGTGAGGATGCAGCCACCCATTACACACATTTACTCAAGTAAGCGTAAGTCTGACAAGAAATAAAATTTTTCAAGCATACAAGTCAAACAGCTGCTGCCATTCAAGCATATATACGAGATAAAATCATTTAATGAATGGAAATATGAGAATGAGTACGAGTGCTGCCACTCTCCGCGCACATTTCTAAAAGATGGTTGTAACTGCGAAAAAAGTGTTGAAATTAACACTGAATCAGTACAGAGTTAACGCTTAGAAAATTTGTTCTTTGTCCTTTGCACAGTGCTAACCTCTATGAAGGACAAAGTGCTTGCAGAGTTTGTTGATGATATTACGATAAGCAAGATCGAGATAGGCCGCAAATCAGTATTTGATTACTCTTCCTTACAGCAGCTGCAACGATACTTTTATTGAGTGTGTAATGCGCACTCGAAACTAAATAAGTGGACACTTTACTTATCGCTCTATCTGTGTGCTGTTTAAAAAATCAAGTGGGGGTTGGCATGAATTCACCTTTGTAATGTTCTTACAAATGAACGATCTGGACGCTACGGCGCCTCCTGAGATGTAACATTATTTCTTCCCACCTACCAAACTCATTGAAAGGGTCTACTACCTCAATAGCAGTACGATCAAAGATGCAAAATATAGTGTTGATGTCACGTATCGACACCTCACAAGCATAGAATGCTTACAAGCTGGCTCATGTGCGTAAGAGTTCACCTACTACCATACATTGCGCCTCATTCCTTATCTAGTTCTTTTTCTTCGTCATCTTTTTGAAATTTTCGTAAATATTTACCGATGTTGATGATCCTTTACTGGTTGTAGATCGTCTACGTTCCGGAAATAACACCACCAGTAGAGAAAATAACACCACCAATAGAATTACGATACCAGCCCGAGCATTTTGGGAAAAATTTTGATATGAATATGGTAAACTTTCTAGGTCATCTAACCTCTTTCTTCCATGAGGAGCTTAGAACTCTCCTGCTGAGTTGAACGTGATTCCTCCCAGATAGGTTAGCTTGACCGGATTTTGAACAAGCCCCACAAGCCTTGGAATGCCGCGCCTTATTTGATAACGCCGTTCTTTTTTAGGCTTAAATATCACCATGTGTCAACACGCCGTGAGACCGTTATTGTTGTTGTTGTTGTTGTTGTAGTGATAAGGACACACCCCGAAGGCCTTAGGTAGTGTTATGTTGTTTGTTGTTGTATCGATAAGGTTGCTCCCCGAAGGATTTGGGGAGTGTTATCGATGTGATGGTCCTTTGACGGATACAGATCCGGTACGTTCCGGTAACACAGCATCAATAAGGTGCTCGCCCGATCATCTTGGGAAACGATTGATATGGCCACATTAAACCTTCAGGCCATCCCTCCCTCTCCACCACCAAGTTCTATGAGGAGCTTGGGGTCGCCGAGCCTCGTCTGTTAGTGAAACAGGATTCGCCGCGGATAGGTGAGGTTGACAATTGGGTTTGGAGAAGCTGTATATTGTGCTGGCAACCTGAAGGGTTGCGCTACACAGCCCCTTGAATCGACGACAGGCATACCTACCGCGGGTATATTCTGACCCCCTAGACTGTACGTAGCGTTACAATAACGTAACCCCCTGTATTTCCTCATTCACTTAAACCTGAACCTCCCTGTACTTAATTCTCTATAGCAAAGCCAACAACCACTTGTACTTATTCTTTTATAGCATATCCAACAACCACTGATAGCAAACCAATGAAATCACAAAAATGGTGTGTTGACTTCTCAACCAGTTTGCGGCACCACCCATATAAACATCGAATTTGCATTTTTGCAATTCAGTCCTCGCAGGTGAGCCAGCGGGAGTGGATGTCTTTTTTAAGACATACTTTTCCCTCCTGCTAGCTATTGAGTGAAAGGGGCGCCGTCATGGCAAGGGTTACCCTCACTTGGGTAAGGACGACGGGGAGGATGCCTTGTGTTAATTTGCCCCCCGCGCCCTCCTAGGTGTTGTGCGGCCCGATGCCTTAATGACCATACAACCCCTCCCCCTCAGTCCTAGCTTCGGCTGGCTGAGTGGCAGGGGCGCCGTCATGGCGCGGGTCACCCTTCACTTAGGCTAAGGACGACGGGGAGGATACCTTGTGCTACTTTGCCCCCCGCGCCCTCCTAGGCGTTGAGCGGCCCGACGCATACATGACCATTCCACCCCTTCCCCTCAGCACTGGCTTTGGCTGTGAGCAGATGCGTGCGCACAGGGGCTACCGCTGTGCCGTTAAGGCGAACTTCCCCTCCGCCACGGGTCGACCCACGGTGTATCGGCTGGTACAACCCCGCCCCCCTTACGCACCTTCTACTAGAGTGCAATTAGGGAGGCGGGGGCGTCCAGCGGTGAAACCACCACTAACCAGTCCTCGCAGTCTCTTCCCAGGTGACCGACCTCGCCGACTACCGATCGTGCCGAAGGCTACCGACCAATCCCATCCCGCCGATACCGTCAACCGAGCCGCCGCTGTCCAGGTAAACCCCATCGCCAGCCTACGTCCCCTCTCACCACGGCCCTGGTACGCGCTCCGTAGCCCACCGCCGCTGCCGTCGCATCGTCCCCCTCTGGTGCTGCCGCTGCTTCCATCCCCGCCGGTGCTACGCCGACCGTTGGCCGTCCGCCATACTACCGCCGTGCCCATCCCGCCTTGCTGGTGCCGCCGCTGCCACACCAACCACTGGCCGTTCGCCGTCGAATCGCCATTCAGCCGCTGCTGATACGACCACCGTTGGCCGTCCGCCGTCCTACCACCGTTAAGCTGCTTGCCATCCGTCACGCCGCTGCTACGCCGACCGTTGGCCGTCCGCCATACTACCGCCGTGCCCATCCCGCCTTGCTGGGCCGCCGCTGCCACACCAACCACTGGCCGTTCGCCGTCCTATCGCCATTCAGCCGCCGCTGCTACGACGACCTTTGGCCGTCCGCCGTCCTATCGCCGTTAACCTGCTGCATCCGTCACGCCGCTGCTACGACGACCGTTGGCCGTCTGCCATCCTACCGCCGTTAAGCCGCGGCCTCCGTCCCACCGCTGCTACACCAGCCACTGGCCGCTTGCCATCCTACCGCCGTTAAGCCGCGATGCTCTATCCCGCCAGCTGCTTCCGTACCGCCGTACCAGTCCGTCCGTTACCAGACCGTTCAACCGCCCTACCGAACCTCCTCTACTCCAACGACCGTTAGCCGCCGCTCCGCCCCCTCGCCATCTTGCGACGGAAAGCTGTTGCCCGGCTACAATCAACAAACACACCGGCCCCCGAAGTTACGATGCTGAATACCGACTCACTCAATTGGATTACTTACTGAAAAGGGAGAGGCTGATAGAGGAGTGTAAGAAGCATAGCATTCCCGTGGAAGGCCAAACCGTAGCCGATCTACGCCGCGCACTGAGCACGTACGTGCAAGCAAAACGGACAAGGAAATCAAGTGAAGAACTACTGAAGGAGTTGGGAGGAAGGAGGTAGAAGAGGACGAAGGGAAACCAGTTAAACTAGTAACACCGACACTAAACATCACCCCAATACAACCGACCAAGTCAATAACCGCCATCCAGGTACAAAAATTCCCTCTCGCATGCGCATGAGAGAGAACGCGCGCAACGAAACGAGACGAAATGAGCACCAGTGAGCTAATGAATACCGTCCGCCACTGGGATCTGCATTTTTCGGGAGAGGAGTCGCTGCACGAATCTCTGGAGAGAATAAGGAGCTCCCCGAATGTTACCGCATCCCCGTCGACCGGCTCCTCCTAACGCTGCCGGAACTGCTACGTGGCAAAGCACTCCAATGGTACAGCATCCGTAAGCAACAAATAACCGCTGGAGCGATTTCGAAGGGAGGTGAACAATTTATTCCTGTATAAGCGTCATCTTCAGCATTTAGAAGAGGTCATCCGAAAACGCAGGCAACAAGGCCGATAAAAAGCCAAGGACTACGTCCTCGCAGTGGAAATGCTGATCCGCAAACATCCGACAATGTGCAAGGAAAACCACCTCGAGCGAATATACGATGGCCTACGCGTTGAATACCGCCTCTTCGTCAAGCGCAGCGAGTTAAGACGACCGATGAGCTCCTGGAAATAACGGAGGAATATGAGCTGCTAAAAAGCGAGGAAGCGAAACAGGACAAAGAGACGATCCATAGCCTGTATCATCTTCAAAAGGAGTACGATAGCAAGGAGTGCTGCTGGCGCTGCAAGGAACGTGGACACCGCCGCTCCTAATGCAGGGGCCGCTGGAGAATGTTCTGCTCCAGGTGTGGACAAGGCAACATCCTCTCCAGGGACTGCCTATGCCCTTCGACCAACCAATCCACCGACAACAACACATCCAGGATGCCGTCAAGTTATGTGAGAGGAAGCCGCCAAGCATTATTTGTGCGGCAACAGAAGCCTATTGAACCACCAGCTTGCGATCCCGCTGCCGAAATGCAAGTAGATGACCGTTTCTATATACCGATAACCATCGAGGGCATGAGCGTGCGCGCGCTAGTGGACACCGGCGCCACCCTTTCATACGTCGATGAGTCAATACGAAATCACCTGGAGAGAAGCAACATCAAACCACGTCTTAATAGGCGGAGCGTCCAATTGGCAGACCAGACATGTGTCTACAGTTCGAATTCTTACACAGCAAGGATTACATACCAAGGACGAACTACCAACACAACGATGTCCGTCATCCCGAACCTGGCAGAACGGGTGATCTCAGGAATGGACTTTGTACGGGAAAGAGGAATCACCCCAAGCTAGATGGCCACCACCAACGGAACTTGCAATAAACATGGTAAGAAAAGAGAGTACGAAAGCATCTGCAGCAGGCATAAACTTCGGCGAAATAAAACGACATCAGAGCGGGTGCACACGGAGGGAGCAGCACCAGTGGCTAGCCAACCGAACAAAAACGCGAAGGGGACCTATTTTTTTTGGGCCACATTTTACCGAATACCTGATAGCCATGATGAAATTACAACCCGAGGAAGATGGAAACGAAGAAGAAGGATATTATGTACTATAATGAATTGTATGAAATATAATCTGTTAGTTTTAAGAACACTGAAATGTAACTATTCTTACGTTATAAAAATGAATTAAAAACATAAACTCTGTTAGATATAGGTGGAATGACTGTATATTTTTGAGAAAAAAAAAGAACAAAAAATAATTAATAAAGTGTTCGCCCACATGCACACCGGCATAAGACCTAGGCCATGCTGGAAATCCATCTTTCCCACCGCAGCTTTCCGTCAACCGAAGGCCAGGGGGACTGTAAACGTAGCGTTACAATAACGTAACCCCCTGTATTCCTTATTCACTAAACCTGAACCTCCTTGTACTTAATTTTCTATAGCATAGCCAACAACCACTTGTACTTATTCTTTATAGCATAGCCAACAACCACTAGATAGCAAACCAATGAAATCACAATAATGGTGTGTTGACTTCTCAACCAGTTTGCGGCACCACCATATAAACATCGAATTGCATTTTTGGTATTCAGTCCTCGCAGGTGAGCCAGCGGGAGTGGATGTCTTTTTTAAGACATACTTTTCCCTCCTGCTAGCTAGCTGAGTGGAAGGGGCGCTGTCATGGCGCGGTCACCCTTCACTTGGGTAAGGACGACGGGGAGGATGCCTTGTGCTACTTTGCCCCCGCGCCCTCCTAGGTGTTGAGTGGCCCGACGCCTTCATGGCCATTTAACCCCTTCCCCTCAGTTCTAGCTTAGGCTGGCTGAGTGGAAGAGGCGCTGTCATGGCGCGGATCACCCTCACTTGGGTAAGGACGACGGGGAGGATGCCTTGTGCTACTTTCCCCCCGCGCCCTCCTAGGTGTTGTGCGACCCGATGCCTTAATGACCATACAACCCCTCCCCCTCAGTCCTAGCTTCGGCTGGCTAAGTGGCAGGGGCGTCGTCATGGCGCGGGTCACCTCTTCACTTAGTTAAGGACGACGGGGAGGATGCCTTGTGCTACTTTGCCCCCCGCGCCCTCCTAGGCGTTGAGCGGCCCGACGCATACATGACCATTCCACCCCTTCCCCTCAGCACTGGTTTCGGCTGTGAGCAGATGCGTGCGCACAGGGGCTACCGCTGTGCCGTTAAGGTGAACTTCCCCTCCGCCAACGGGTCGACCCACGGTGTATCGGCTGGTACAACCCCGCCCCCCTTACGCACCTTCTACTAGTGTGCAAGTAGGGAGGCGGGGGTGTCCAGCGGTGAAACCACACTAACCAGTCCTCGCAGTCTCTTCCCCAGGTGAATGACCTCGCCGACTACCGATCTGCCGAATGCTACCGACCAATCCCATCCCGCCGATACCGTCAACCGAGCCGCCGCTGTCCAGGTAAACCCCATCGCCACCCTACGTCCCCTCACACCACGGCCCTGGTACGCGCTCGGTAGCCCACCGTTGCTTCCGTCGCATCGTCGCCCCTCTGGTGCTGCCGTTGGCCGACCGCCATACTACCGCCGTGCCCATCCCGCCTTGCTGGTGCCGCCGCTGCCACACCAACCACTGGCCGTTCGCCGTCCAATCGCCATTCAGCCGCCGCTGCTACGACGACCGTTGGCCGTCCGCGGTCCTACCACCGTTAAGCTGCTGCATCCGTCACGCCGCTGCTACGACGACCGTTGGCCGTCTGCCATCCTACCGCCGTTAAGCCGCGGCCTCCGTCCCACCGCTGCTACACCAGCACTGGCCGCTTGCCATCCTACCGCCGTTAAGCCGCTGCTTCTATCCCGCCGCTGCTTCCGTACCGCCGTACCCGACCGTTCAACCGCCCTACCGAACCTTTTCTACTCCAACGACCGCTAGCCGCCGCTCCGCCCCCTCGCCATCTTGCGACGGAAAGCTGTTGCCCGCTAATATCTCCAGCCGTGTGTGCGTGTGTTCGTAACACATAAATATCGTGTATTTATTCAGTAGGGGTTTGTGGGACCTTTACTCGACTCTGGATTGACTGAGCGTTACCACAGCCTTAGACAAAACCCACCTCATACCCACTGGGGGATGGGTAGTGTTATCGCTGTTAATGGTCCTTTGCCGCATGCAGATCCGGCTCGTTTCGTTAACGAGCACCAATAAGGTACTAGCCCGACCATATCGAGTAAGATTTGGTATGACCAAATGAAAGCTTCTAAGTCATATAGCCCTCACATCGCCTAGATCCACGTGAAACTTGAGGGAGCCAGAGCCTCGGCTGTTAAGGAAACGGGATTCATCAGGGGTACGTGAGGTTGAGGGCTATAGAAGCTATATATTGCGCTGGCAACCCCTTTAAAGGGTTGCGCTACACAACCCCTTGAATCAATATGTTGGTTAGACGCTCCTGATGACAGGCATACCTGCAGCGGTTATATTATAAGTTCCTAAGCCGTGAGACCGTCGTTAGGCATTACGTAACTTGAGTGAATGGTGATTTAACCGCCACTGCTTCCCTTGCGCATTTCTCTGAGCTTCCTTTCAGCATGCATTAAACATATCAATACTATAAACGCCATTTTGTGCATAGAAGTCCATCAATCTATTTACATGCAAATTGGGGAAACTAAATACCTGGTGGAAGGTTCCTCCCCTAAATCTTTGCAAACAGTGAGCCTTTCGCAAAGGAAATGCTTTGCCCTTATACGTTTTCCGTTTCGGTGGGAGAGTGACAGAAAGAATCAGCAGGCCAGATCTACTTGGAGGATGGTAATTGTAGTTTATACCCAGGCTAATTAAATATGTAAAGTCCAACTGGCCGGTTGGAACTCCTTTAAAGTTTTGGGTTTAAAATATACACTACGCAGATGATCACCCAATTCGGAACGTGGTGTATTTGCTCGAAAGATATCTGTATATTGTATTGATCTGAGCGGACTCACATTACAGTGTACATTTGTAGATGTACTCCCTTACTGCAAGACAAGTCTTCGCTTACATTTTCATCTTAGGGAGAGCAATCTGCGCAGAAAAACTAACCGACGAGCCTTTGAAATGAATTTGTAGGAGTGGTCTTACCTCACAAGTTTAGGTTCTACTTGTAAGCTATAGCTATGAGCTTAATCTCAAGGAAATAAATCGCCATAGAGATGGAGGCTTGGCGCAAAAGTATGCATATTACAGGAGTAGCGATACACCTGCATACTGATAATGAACTGGAAGACGCGTGCTCAAGCGACAAAGGCGTCAAAACTTAAATACTGATGGGCCTCATCCAGAAGCATCCTAGGCGCAAGCAAGCATTATAGAGATTTCACGCAGGTCGGAGCATACATCCATACTGTGGTTTCTGTTAAAAGGCTTAGAGGGTAATGGGAAGCCCGATGAGTTGGCAAAGCAGGATGCTACAATCGAGTAATATACAGTAGATGTACCAATCTACTTGGCGAAATATAAAAGAAAGGAAAGGAACTAGGAAAAGAAGGGAAGATGAATGGAAGCGTTCTATGGATTTGTTATCGAAGTGTTAACGGTTTCTTGACGATTTGATATCGACGAGCTATGGGCGTGTTGTCTATTTTTTAACGACTAGTTATCGACTTGCTTATGCGTGTCCGATGATAAATATACGAGTTATGGCTTTATTATTAAAGTGTTATCGAAGTAATATCGATTTTTTCTACGATTATTTGTTATCGTGAAGTTATCGGTTTGTTGTGGAAAATTTATTGAAATATTATCAAACAGCTATCGATATTTATCAAAATAAAATGGATTTGTTATCGATACGTTGTAGGAGTGTTTGTTAACGTGAAGTTATCGGTTAGTTGGCGAAAAGTTATTGATATATTGTCAAACAGTTATCGATATTTTATCAAAAAGTTATCGATTTGCTAGCGATATGCTTTTTCTAGAAAATGTATCGATTATTTATCAAACGGCTATCGGTACCAAAAAGTTTCCGAATAGTTATCGCAAAGTTATCGCTTCGTTTCATATTACTAATATGTTATCGGCATCTTATCGATTTTCTTTCGAAAATTATCGATTAACTTTCGATAAGTTATCCATTAATTTCGAAAAATTATCGATTTTTTATTGATAAGTTATTGAAGTGCTACCCTTTTTTATCGTGTGTTCTAAAGTTATCGACGAATCGGCTTGTTGTGAAACAGACACCGCTAAAACTTTAATAAAAAATCGATCACACATCTCTAAGAAACTAGCAAAAAATTTATGACTCGGCGATAAACAGCTTGTAGTCAACCGGTGATGCCATGCTAATATCGCTATAGATTATAAGCCGGTTTCGATTTGCTACGTATAAGAAGCAGACTATGTTCTTTTCAAATAGCCAGCAATTATTTGTTTCTGGTAAGTCGCTATGCTGGGTTTTTAACTTCAGTCCCTGGGTGAGCTCTTTTTATTTGAAATCATTAGGTGTCTAGACGAACACCTGTACATATGTTTACACAATGAACTTCACAAGTATTTCGTACTCACAAACATTGTGTTTATTTTAAGTATTCACATTTTTAACTTTTCCATTTACAACCAAAAAACTAAATCCAATTTCATCTTACTAGAGAACGAAAACATGGAATTTTTGAATTAAAACATTAAATTTAAATCGAAATCTCTAATGTGAACCCTTTCGATTATCCTTTTGCTATCTGCTTTCGCGCACTTGAAATAAAAAAAAATATTTACTTTGCCCTAAGCAAGCCACCTACAAAATGCTTCACTACCAAATTCTGTAATAACATTCGTAATGACAACATTCCAATGAAATTGCCCAACCTGAGGCAAAGCAGTACAACAAGAAACGAGCTGTGAAATTTGCTAGGAAATGTTGAAAGTGTTGAGGCGGAGATTAGTTGAGAACGAACGCCCACAAAGCCTTAAAGCAAAACCTAAATTAATTTGCGCGACAATTAAATTTCCTACCAAGAAATGTGCAACGTCTCAGAGGTTTGAATAAAAAGGTGAGTGACTGGAGCAGCAGTCACTGCTGTAGAAATGGGGTTGGGGTTGTGAAAGAGCGAAATTACTTTTGACAGGACTACTATTACGATGATACACACATTTACACATGCAAACATACACATTTTTAAGGCGAAATGTTCGCGACTCTTGAAAGAGCTCTATGGTGATGTAATGCACTGAGCAGATTTAGAGCTGCTCATATGCTTATATCGAACAGCATTGGCTACTACCATCAACGGTGCTCTCTGAATAACACCTAACTTGGCTTTCATTTGCAGTGGTCGGGAAATATAGCGATCAAGGGGAGTGCGACTCGGATGTCATGTTCAGCGGTGGGCGCCACTATATACATACAGGCTCGCGCTCACCTCTGGTCATGGTTCACGATACTTTTGGGGGCATTTATTCATGTGTAAACATATTTGCTCACGATATGGGGGCGTCAATAATGTAAGCGTAAGTGGAATGCTATATTGGGGAATATAGAATGTAAGTGTAGACGTAGTGTGTGGTATTGGTATGCACAATGGATGTAAGCGTAAGTTACTACTCAGCTGCAAAATGTGGGAGCAATGCAAGGCAAGGAAAGGAAATGAATCGCAATGAAAGGAAAGAAAAGTGAAGGTAGGAAATAGGTGTGAGCGTATAGAAAGTTTATTGGTTTTTTTTATATTCCATATATTGTCTATCGATAACAAAGGGTATCGATGAGTTATAGTTTTTTATTGAAAAGCAATCGATGTGTTAACAAATGTTATCGATTTGTTATCGGTTTCGTATCACTGTGTTATCAGGGAATTAGATATATGTTATCGAAAAGTTATCGGTTTGTTATCGAAAAGTTATCGGCTGCTCACCGAGAATATATCGATATGTCAAAAAGCAAACGATGTGCTAACAAAAAGTTATCGAAGTGTTATCGGTTTCGTATCACTGCATTATCAGGGAATCGGAGATAAGTTATCGAAAATTTATCGACTTGTTATCTAAAAGTTGTCGGTTTCCTACCGAAAATTTATAGATGTGTAAACGAAAGGTTATAGGTGTGGCATAGAGTATTATAAACGTGTTTTTAAAAAAGTTTTTGGTTTTTACCGAAAACTTATCGATACGTTAAAAGGCAATCGATGTGTTAACAAAAAGCTTTCGATTTGTTATCGGTATGGTATCACTGTATTATCAGGGAATTGAAGATATGTTATCGAAAAGTTATCGATTTGTTATTTAAAAGTTATCGGTTTCTTACAGAAAGTTTATCGATATATTAACAAAAGGTTATAGGTGTGGCATAGAGTATTATCAACGTGTTTTAAAAAAGTTATCTGTTTTTACCGAAAATTAATCAATATGTTAAAAGGCAGTCGATGATTTTACAAAAGGTTATCGATTTGTAATCACTGTGTTATCAGGAAATTGGGGCATGTTATTTATCGATTTTTTATCTAAAAGTTATCGCTTTCTTATCGAAAATTTATCGATATGTTAAAAAAAGGTTATCGGTTTTGTGTAAAATATGTTCGACTTGTTATCGGGGTGTTATCATCGTTATCAAAGTATTATTCATTTGATATCGAAATGTCATCAATTTGCTATCGAAAGGTTATCAACGTGTTTTTAAAAAGGTTATCGGTTTTCTTTCAATAAGTTATCGTTTTTTAGGGAAAATGTTTCCATTGTTTATCGAAGAATTTACAAATCTGCTAACGATTTATATCGAAAATTTATCGCTATGTTAAAAAATATTTTATCGAAAATTGCAGTATTATTGATTTGCTATCGAAAGTTTATCACTATTTTATGAGAAAAAGTTATCTGTTTGCTATTACCAATTTCTTCTTGGCGTGCTGTCGTTTTGTTATCAAATGTTATCGATTTGCTATCGAAAAGTTTTCTATTACTTGTTGAAGTATTTGCAATTCAATATTGGCGTATTATCGATTGATTAACGACGGCTCTTCGGTTTGTTATGAAATAGAGAACGATAAAACATCCATATAAAACCAATGATACTTCTGTATGGCGTGGATAACAAGCCAATAGAAATCAATGAGAAACCGATGGCTCGGCAATAACAAATCCAGTAGCTCTACGTAAACAAACCGATAGTAAATGAGTATCTTGTCGGCTTCTTATCGGTTTATGCGATAAGAGGCAGATAAGAAGTGGTCAAACTGTTTTCAAAAAGCCCGCAATCATTGTTATTGGTCAAGTTACCTCCGTTTCACTTCAACTCTACTGAATAAAAATATTACTGTGGGCGGATAACTGCCTGCTTAGATAGCTTCAACAACATCATTCCCTCGAGCGACGAATGGATAGATCGAAATTGATAGGGAAGGTTGGTTCTGCCAGGAGCTTCATTGCAAGCTGTTCCAACAGCCAGATATTTTTGTGATCCCTTTCTACTAGAGCCCTTTAATTAATATTTCCTTAGATTGTAGTGCGATGGAGGGTAGTATTGGCGTGCTTCAGCTCGATTGCAATACGAGGAACTATTTTAAGATTATTATCATCTGCGGTTCCCAGCAGCATTGGGTAACTCTCAGAGCAAATTCTGGTCCGATGAGTGCTTTGAACAGAAAGATGTCGGTCTTTAAGGGATTCCAGCTCATTGGCTACATTCTGGCTAATTTATCCTCGGTTATGGGGAGTATATCCAAAGTCGAAGTCCGCATGATCATGTCGATTCTTAAGTTATAAAAGCGCCCAAGCTACTTCCCTTACTCAAGTGTAGCGCCGATCTTCTGTTCCAATCTCGTTCTTATCTCTAATTTATATTTTAAATTGTTGGAACAGGACCTACTGTCGTATGTCGATTATTAACGGCATATTCAAAGCGATATGTTGGTCAAGCACACTACTCCACACGACGGCAGCCGCTAGCCTTTTATCGTGAAATCAAATAACTTGGAATACTGATAATACCATTTAAGCTCCACATTAGAATGGGAGTCACCCGTTTATTAGCTGGGCCAAGATATGTGGGCAATCACGCCCCCCTCTCATTCCAAATTCCACATAGTCTCGAGCTCCTTTACCAAGAGTGTTATGGAAGTAGATTGCTGTGTATTTGTATTAGTAGATGCAAACAAGTATCTATCTTTAGACTTTTTCGGCGTCGGAAAATAAACATAGGTCTCACAAATCTTTCGTGACGCAATATTGTTTACTAGTACTTTTACTATTCGCAAAAGAAAATTACTGGTGCAAGCACGTCAGGTTTTAGTTAGTCGTAACACCCATACACAGGGTCGGATTAAACAGGTAAGCAGAATAGGCAGTTGCCTGGGCCCTCGATTTTAGGGGGCCCCGAAAACTAAAAAAGACTTCAAAAATTCGTACAAACATAAAATCTAGAGAGTGAAAGAAAAATATAATCAGAACTGAAAATAAATTTACTCAAATAAATAAAACTCAATGACCGCATTCAAAATGCGACGACCGACAAACTAGACAAGGTTCCTAAAAGGACATTTCCGACTCATTTGACAAATGTTTGAGCGTGCAAAGAAGTGTATCGAAGTGAAAGTAGAGTACATTGAATAATAAAAAGGTCTATACCTTTTCTGTAGTTGAAGGTCATACTGGTGAAAGTCTAGCGAATAAAACTTTAAATTTTCTTACTGAAGGATGTGGTTTAGATATTTAAAATTGTAGAGAACAATCATATGACAACGCATTAAATATTCCGGGAAGTATAAGGTGGCAAGCAAGAAATTGAGTTCGAAT
>JARSSU010025671.1:0-46587 GCA_029619165.1 Eurosta solidaginis | reverse complement strand
AAGAATTTTAAAATATTGTAACGAATTTTGGGAAATTCCCGCTTATTTAAAACCTGCTAACGTTCGAATCGCTAAACCGGTCTTTATTTAGATTATTTTGGGAGTAGTATTTCACAATTATACTTCACAACCATTAGCGTGTTTTAAATCAAAATTGATTTAGTTATTACTCAGCTTGCGCTGCTTTTATACTCTCAGTTTCCTCGTTTACCCATTTCTACTAACGTCTTGTAATTTCGCGAACAGTTGTACCTCATGTTTGGTAATTGAGCTGTATGCATGTGTATGTGTGAGCGACTACTTCGGCTGGTGACTACATGAGTGCGTGTGAGATAAAATATCTCACTTCTCGTCGCCTTCCATGTATATATGTGTATAAATGATGATTGAAGTGTTTATGTTTAACAGCCTAGTGATGTCAACATTCGCCGCAATATTTAAATTTAGTTTTTAAGTTATATGAGCAGGGACGGTCTTAAGTCAGGTTGGCCGAGTTGTAAACCACAATATACACTTATACATACATACATCAACTTTTAAATAACTATCCCTGGCCAAAGAGGATAAATACAATAAGAGCCGTCACTCGTTATTTTGTGGCGAGTATCTCGCTGGAAATTGAGAAAATTGATGCCGAATGTTTTCTGAGAGGGACATTTTTAATTGTATCGTATTTATCCATGCCGTGTAGGCCCCCTGTGCAACTGTGATCTTTGGAAAGAGAATTAAATTAATTAATTAAATACAGTCGAAAAATAAACACAAATACCCTACGAAAATGTATAGAAGACATTTATAAACATCTCGCCCAAAAAAAAGTAGCGACTACCTCTCAGTATACATCGAGTAAATGCCAAAAAAAATAACGAGTGACGGATTTTATTGTATTTATCCTCTTTGCCCTGGCAACCAAAACTGCGTCAAAAACTGGATAATGACTGAGTAAAAAGTGGATAAAAAATGGATAATTTTGTATATGCAGTGTGCGGATTTTATCCATTTTCCCCTTGAGCGAGTCGTGTACGTGTGATCGCGCATCCTTCTCGCACTTATACCAAAGTGCCATAAGGAAAAATGCATAGTTGCACCTCTCTAACTGAAAATTTCCCATAACACAGGGTTGTATTTTTCTAGGGATGCCATATCGGAAAAATTTTATGTCTAAAAAATGCCCAAAATGTTTACTCAAAATACCCAAAAAATACCTAAAAAACCCCAAAATACCCAAAAAAACTCCAAAATACCCAAAAAATCTCCAAACTTTTTTTAATTTTTAATGAAAACGTTTATTTAATAATATAAAAATTCATTTACAATTGTTCTAAAGGCCGTTTTATCATAAAATGTTCACAATACATCTGTTAAAAGGACCTTTTACATTAAATTTGTCTTCATCGCACATAAATTTTAAGATAAAACGGTCTTAAAGTTATTAAATAACATAAATATAAATTATTTGTAATCACAACTTTTTTTAAGTATTTACTAAACTATAATATTTTTTATATAAATTAAAAATAAATACAAATAGCATTGAAATAAAATAATTTTGAATAACAGCGTAATATTCGGATTTTTGACATTAAAATGACATTTGTTTATTTATCAAAGTAATTAATTCGATAATTGATAAAGTATCAAAGCTGATTAGGTCGAGCTTTCAAAAGGGCAATTCCATTAAAAACCAATCAATCGGTAAGCTAAATTTTTCAAATCAATTAAAACTAAGGATTATTGTGATAAGTATCTTTTTAATTATATTATTTAATAAAGGAACTATTAGCTTTTTGATCACTCGATTTAATAAACTTTGATATTTATCAGAGAGCCAGTCAGTTATTTTTAACAAATGAATGAAAATACTTGTATAACTTTGCAAATAAATTTCTTACTTTAGAGGTGTTTTTCCAAAATATACAAAATTTTGGGATACAACTTTTGATTCTATTGGCAGTACTATCAAAAGTACAATAATTTAATTATATTTCTTGAAACTCATTTGCAAGGAGTAAAAACATACACTGTTCTTACAACTTTACAAAATTTTACCAAGTTTTCCCTAGCTATATACATGTATCTCTTATTTTCCAAAAATTTTTAAAAAATCGGATATAGATTTAAACGATAGTAGTACCGAAAGAAAAGTAATAAAATTACCTTTCTTTTGATATATACTAGCATTTATTACTCGTTTACAATTAGTGAAAAATATTCACTTTCGTTACAACTTTATAAAATTTCTCAACATTTTTACTAGTTACATTATGTGTCTCTAAATTTGAAATGTTCAGAAATCGTTTATCAATTTTAACGATAGTAGTATCGAAATAAAAGTAATCAAATTACCTTCTTTTGGTATATACTAGCATTAATTATTCGTTTAAAGTGAGTGAAAAATATTCACTTTCGTTGCAACTTTAAAATTTTCTTAACATTATTTGTAGCTATATAACTTAAACTAATATGCAAAAAAAATATTTTCTTCCTTGTCAGCAGAAGTGGTTCTGATGATGTCCCTTATGATGCTCCGAACGATATGTTTGCTACTGAAAAAATAAAAAAATAAAGTCAAAATTAGTTATAGATTCAATATAACTTTCAGAGACAGGCTTTATTTACCTTTTCTAAAGTTCTGCTTACTGAAGCTGTTTTTGCATCCTGTGATGAGAGCAGGTTGAAGTATTTTATTGCTAAGCAGAAAAAAGAACAATAAAAGTCAAAATTAGAAATCAATTCAACAAAATTGTCTAAGTCTAAATCTTCCCTCTTTAGAGCTCGGTTAAAGAAAAGATACTAGTGCTGAAGTTTCATCCACCGAAAAATGGAAAATGCGAGGATGGTTCCGCTATTAAAGGCCAGTAGCCAAGATACTTGAAGCCATTCTGCTTTTTTATTTTAATGCAAATTTACACCTTGCCAATCATCAGCATGGCTTCCGAAAATTACACAGCACTACCACCGCGCTAAATGCCATTACTACACAGATAAATTGTGGATTAAATCAAAACCCAACTATAGGATAGTACTCGTTGCATTAGACTGTCAAAAACTTTTGATACGGCCAACCACGGCACGTTACTGCAAGGCCTGGAAGGTTCTCCCCTTCCTCCAAGTCTCAAAAGCTGGACCGCAAATTATCTGTCTGGTCTACAAGCATCGGAGCAATTCAGGAACGTAACATTCAAACCAAGAAGAATTTAGCAAGGGGTGCCACAGGGTGGTGTCCTATCCCCAATTCTGTTTAACTCCTACATATGTTGTTGTTGTTGTTGTAGCAATGCTCGCCCCACCTAATAGCCGCGACCGATCACAAATTGTCATCAATATCCTCTAACGGGAGTCCAAGGAAACTTGCCGTTTCAACAGGGGTGGACCATAAGGAAAGGGGTGTTAGAGGCGTTGGTCCCACAATACAATTAAAGAGATGGTTGGTGTCATGTGGGGACACATTGCAAGCAGGGCATACATTTTGTATGTCGGGGTTGATTCTGGATAGGTAAGAGTTTAACCTGTTACAGTATCCAGAACGAAGTTGAGCAAGAGTGACACGCGTTTCCTGGGGAGTATGCGTTCCTCTTCTGCGATGTTCTGGATATTTTTTCTTCAAGTACTGGATTCACCGGGCAATTCCCGACATAAAGGTCCGACGCCTGTCTATGGAGTTCACCAAGGACCTGCTTGTGTTTTTCCGCTTCATACGGCTGGGTTCTCAGGTGCCGTATTTCCTCAAAATGCTTACGGAGATAACTCCTTAGGCCCCTAGGCGGTGCTGGTTCGTCAATCAGATGTCTGTTGGGATGCCCAGGTTTCTGGGTATTCAACAGAAACTGTTTGGTCAGCATCTCATTTCTCTCCCTGATGGGGAGTATTCTCGCCTCATTATGCAGATGGTGTTCTGGGGACATAAGAAGACAGCCCGTGGCGATTCTGAGAGCAGTATTTTGGCAGGCCTGTAGTTTCTTCCAGTGGGTGGTTTTTAGGCTTGGCGACCATATGGGTGACGCGTAGCACGTAATCGGTGGCTAATTCTTTGTATGTGGTCAGGAGCGTTTCTTTATCTTTTCCCCAGGTACTGCCAGCAAGGGATTTGAGGATTTTATTACGGCTCTGAATTCTTGGAACAATTGCGGTTGCGTGCGCACCAAAATGTAGATCCTGATCAAACGTCACACCCAAGATTTGGGGTGTAGGACAGTCGGTAGCGTAGTGCCATCGACGTGGATGTTCAATATGGTCGACATTTGGGGCGTCCATGTTGTAAATAAGGTCGCGGAAGATTTAGT
The DNA here is from genome assembly GCA_029619165.1 of Eurosta solidaginis. NCBI lineage: Eukaryota > Metazoa > Arthropoda > Insecta > Diptera > Tephritidae > Eurosta > Eurosta solidaginis. The sequence continues at coordinate 42,304 of JARSSU010025671.1, read as the reverse complement.
CGGTGACAATGCCAGGTTTCGCGAGGCGAAAAAACTGGAGAGATCAGGGAGATAGCCGTTTATTTATTGCATAGCTCATCGATCTTTGGGCCTGGGCCTGTGGCCATTATTGTGCAGTCATCGGCGTAGGAAACGATTGTGACTCCTTCCGGTGGTGAAGGTAGCTTAGATATGTAGAAATTAAACAAAAGCGGGGATAGGACACCACCCTGTGGCACCCCTTGTTTAATTCTCCTTTGTTCTGAATTGCACCGATGCCTGCCGACCACCCAGATAATTTGCGGTCCACCTTTTAAGACATGGGGGAAGGGTAGACCCTTCCAGGTCTTGCAGTAACGAGCCATGGTTGACCGTATCAAAAGCTTTTGATAGGTCTAACGCTACGAGTACTGTTCTATGGTGGGGATATTGATTCAAACCGCAATTTATCTGGGTGCTAATGACATTTAGCGCGGAGGTAGTGCTATGGAGTTTTCTGAAGCCATGCTGATGAGGGGCTAGCTGCAAATGTGCTTGGAAATAAGGGAGCAAAATGGCTTCAAGCGTATTTGCCACTGGCGATAGGAGAGATATCGGACGATATGACTCACCTACGTTAGCTGGTTTCCCAGGCTTTAGTAGCGGGACCACCTTGGCCATTTTCCATTTCTCGGGTATGACAAAGGTGGAAAGAGACAGGTTGAAGACATGCGCTAAATATTTGAAACCCTCTTTCCCTAGGTTTTTAAGCATCGGCATGGCTATGCCGTCTGGGCTCACTGCTTTGGATGGTTTAGCGCGACCAATGGCGTCCTCAACCTCTCTAGCGGTGATGGTAATTGGTGACGCGCTGAGTTTGTGTTTATGTGCGTGTCTATTGGCTCTCCGTCTATCTTTGTCGACCGTAGGATGCATTATATATTGTCGGCAGAAAGCGCTCGCGCATTTTTTCGCATCCGACAGCACCTTATCGCCAAAGGCAATGGAAACTTTGTCTTTGTGCTTAGTCGGATTCGATAGGGACTTTACGGTGGACCAAAGTTTACCTACACCGGTAGAGAGGTTACAACCTCTTAGGTGCTCTTCCCATTTCGCCCGCTTGTGTTCGTCCACAAGCAATCTGATGCGTTGGTTTATATCCCTTATTTGGGGGTCGCCTGGATCAAGCTGTCTTATAAGGTCGCGTTCCCTCGCTAAGCTCGCGGCCTCCGCCGGGAAGTGGGGCCGGATTTCGGGAATTCTCCCGGCGGGAATGAAATGTGCCGAGGCGGATTCAATGACCTTACGGAAGGCACGCTCCCCTTGGCGGGCATCAGTCGGGATAGGGAGGGCAGCAAAGCTGCTGTCTGTTGCAGATTTATATTCTTCCCACTTCCTTTTTTGAAGTTTATGAAAGTGCGTTTTTCGGTGACGATGAAGTCTGCGGTACGCTCGAACGAAATAAGTATGGGCAGGTGGTCGGATGCCAATGTTACCATCGGCTGCCAGTTGACGCAGTTTACGAGTTCTGCGCTCACGATTGAGATATCTGGCGAGCTATGACAGCTTCCTACCATACGTGTGGGGGCGTCTCCGTTTATTGTGCAGAACGTCGTTTCGTCTATTTGATCCGCCAACATCTCACCCCTACTGTCCGCCCGCAAGTTTGAATGCCATAGGTCGTGATGGGCATTGAAATCGCCTAAGATAATGCGATTGTTGCCAGTGAGTAAGGCCTCGATATTAGGGCGGTATCCACTGGGGCAACAGGTGACAGGAGGGATGTAGATGTTGATGATTTCTAGATTTGCATCGCCTGACCGGACAGATAGGCCTTGACGTTCTAAGACATTGTCACTGCGGTCGGTGCCAGGATCAAATATATGATATTGCACAGAGTGGTGTATAATAAACGCGAGGCCGCCTCCATTTCCGCTCTCGCGGTCTTTCCTGTGGACATTATAACCAGAGCAGGTCTGCAATGCAGATCTTGCTGTGAGTTTAGTCTCTTGAATCGCAGCAATGCGGATGTTGTGCCGCTTCATGAAATCGACTATCTCCGTAATCTTCCCAGTTAGTCCATTACAGTTGAACTGCAGAATTCTGAAGTGCATGAGGGGTAACGCCGCCACTCTAGGGGTAAGTGAGGGGTGACTACGCCTAGGTTGTGGAAGGCCAGGACGCAATTGCTGTTGTGGCCTTGGGACTGGGCGCCCTTGGGCAAGCATTGGGGTACCCGGATGATTTGGGTTTGCGACCTGGCAACATGGCGCGATGAAACCCGTCGAGGGGTTGCCGTCGCGGACGACCAGAACATCTAGGAAAGTGGCACCACCCAAGGCAGGAGCTGCATTGAGCGGATGTCGCAAACCTATATATTCTGTGCTGGCAGACAGTGCAAACGGAGGCAGGGACTAAGAGTCTGTTTCCCTGACCTGCACGATTGCTGCCAGAAAAGAGGGGCGGAGAAGAAGACGGGGGCAGGGGCTGATGCTCAGCATTGCTACCAGCTCTACTACGAAGGTAGTAGTTATGAGTGGTATCAGCTGTTTGAGTTGTTGGCGCCGTGGGGCGCGAGCAGCAGCGGGTACTTGTTGTGGCTTGCTGAGCAGCGAAGCTGCTGGAAGGTAGTGGGGATACGCTTAGGCGTAGACTACGGGACGCCCTTGGGCGTGAGCAGCAAGGAGCCACAAAAGATTTATAAAAGTTACGTGGACGTCGGGTTTTGGGATCAAGCCCAGAACAACCTGTCCGATGCAACCATCCCTTGCACGAGACACACTGAACAGAGTATGACCGTCCTAAAAAGATTCTTTTCTGGCAAATGCAGCAAAACCATTTCTCAGGACCGGGGTCAGGAGACGGACCCGGATTGGGTTCGATACCTTCCCGGAGTAAGAGAATATGTAGCAGTCCTGCTGCAAGGAGCTGCTGGGAGGATGACAATTTGTGGGAGGGACGAAACAAATTAAATGGGGTCACACTGAAATGACAGTCCTTGGTCGGGAAAAATCCCGAGTCGCTCCGGTACATAGAACCGACTACTACCTTCACCACCAGAAGGAGTACCTATCCTTTCCTACGGATGCCTGAACACGGGCTTAAGGGGTCATCTCCGTAAGCATTATGGGAAATACGGCACCTGAGAACATAGCCGTATGAAGCAAAAAACCACAAGCAGGTCTTCAGTGATATCCACAAAAAGGCTTCGGACCACTATGCCAGGAATCGTTCGGCGAACCCCGTTCTTAGAGTTAAATACCCTGAACTCGCAGAAGAGGAGAGAAATCTCCTTATGGAGACGCGCGTTACTCTAGCTCAACTTCGATCTGGATACTGTAACATGTTAAACTCTTACCAATCCAGTATCAACCCCGACATACAAAACGTATGCCCTGCTTGCAATGTCTCCCCACATGATACCAACCATCCCTTCAATTGTAATGTGGAACCAACGCCTCAAACACCCCCTCTATGCTCCGCCCCTGTTGAAACTCCAAGTTTCCTTGGACTTCCGTTAGAGGATATCGATGACAAATTGTGATGTTGTTGTTCTTGTAGCGATAAGGACACTCCCCGAAGGTCTTGGGGAGTGTTATCGATGTTGATGGTCCTTCGTCGGATGTAGACCCGGTACGCTCCGTTACCAAGCCCGACCATCTCGGAAACGATTTGTTATTACCACATGCGACCTTCTAGGCCATAGCGCCCTCGTACGCCCTAGATTCATGAGGAGTTCGGGGTCGCCAGAGCCTCGGCTGTTAATGAAACAGGATTCTCCACGGATAGGTGAGGTTGACAATTGGGTTTGGAGAAGCTATATATTGCGCTGGCAACCTGAAAGGGGTGCGCCCCACACAACCCCTTTAATCTATTTGTTATTTTAGTCTCCTCTTACGACAGGCATGCCTACCGCGGGTATATTCTAACCCTGCTAACCCGGTGGGGGGTAACAATTTGAGTTCGGTCGCGCCTATTGAATGGGGAAGTGAGAAGTGTGAGAAAAGCATACATAAGATTTTTTTAAGAACGCTCTCATTCAGAATATTATACAAAAACTCCCTATCTTAAGTTAATTTTACCATATTTCGAGCAAAGTTAGGGTTTTCATGAAAAACATTCCGAATTCTAAGATAGAGCTTTTTTTAAAACAATTTCTGAGTTTGGCCGTTATTCAATCAAATTCATAGAATTTGAATTGCCAACCGAAAAAGTATTCTACTTAACCAATGCGTTGATTTGAGGATGAACTGCACGCTGTGCTCCGTTCTGGCACCCATGCCGGTAGATGTTATTTTTCATGTTCGTAACTTGTCTACGATGAATTCTCTCCCGGTATATGCGAAAGTATGAAACAGGAACTTCGTATGATATACTGTAAACGATGTGATATTCCACTGTCAGTTAATTATAAGTTGGTTCAAGGACAACTGCTTTTTCGTTTTCAAAACCGCAGATCTTATCTTCCAAAGGATCGTTAAAATTTGTCTACAATATTTGGAATTTTTTGTTCGTATATAAGATATGTGTGTCATCTGCGTGTCATCCTGTAACACGGGGAAAAAAGTTTGATGTCATTTTAATTTGATGTGCAGTTATGAAATTTTAATTCATTTTTTATATTAAGTCGAAGTGTCGCCCAGGCTGTCCGCTATTTGTCAGGGGCCTGGCACTTCACTCGTTTTGATATACACCATTATGCATATAAGTCCAAGCGCATGCACATATATATTTTATGATGACAACATAAAATCTTACTGAACTTTGTCAGGGGCCTTGCACTGAACCCGTTTAGACATACACTTTTATCCATATATGTACATATATATATTTAATGATAACATCATAAAATCTTCCTGAACTTTGTCAGCGACTTAGCTCTGAACTGGTTTTGATGTACACTATTATGCATATATGTACAGGCGCATGCACATATATATTTTATGATGACAAGATAAAATCTTCCTGAAGTTTGTCAGGGACTTAGCACTTCACTTGTTTTGGTGTACACCATAATACATAAATGCACAAGGGCATGTTCATTTGTTTATTATCGTGACACCATACAATCCTCCTGATCTTTGTCAGAGACATAACACTACTTATTTTGGTATTCATCATAATATATAGATGCATCAACGCAGTTGCATCTCTATATTATGTTGGACACCATAATATATTAAGTTAAGACACATTATTTTGAGTACTTACAAAAGGTATGGCGGCGATAAAAACGGCAGTTCTTATCATATGTAAATGGTCAACAGCTTTTTTTTCCCTTTTTTAAAAGCACTCTTTTAACACCTTTTTGCTTGTATTTCTCACAATAAAACTGCAAATAATTATTTAATTTTATAATTTTAGCAAAATTGTAAAAATCACGTTTGACTTTTTTAAAATTTCTAACGTCAATGCCACGTCAAATAGTTTTTCTTTATTTTCCTTGTTTTGGGATATTTGTAAGCAAGACACACATGCGTTTTCATTCGCACTCATTATATTTATGGGACATTTTTTCCACCCTGAAAAATATCCCAAAAACTTGAATTTTTTGACACCGAAATGTTTGACGGTATTGGAATTTCAGGGAAAGTGGTTAAAAGTGGGTAGTCATAGTTGGCAGGGATGTTTGTAATTTATGGGAAATATCTTTTATACTTTTCTTTGATATTAATTTTTGATATAAAAAAATATCATTCATTGAAAATAATTGTAATTGGTAAATCAACTTTTAAATATTAAAAATAAAATATTAAATAACTAAGCAAGAAAGCTTCAAAGTATGTAAGTATACATGTGTGTGTTCAGACATGTTGGTGGTTTTTCACTGATCAACTTGTTTGGCTAGCTGAGGAAGGTAGAAATCAGTAATTTTAGTTGTTTGGCCTTTTTTGTGTGTTTGTTGATTTGATTGGTTCATTGTTGTGTGTTTATTTGTTGATGCGTGTATGTCTGTTGTTCCTTTGTGATTACCTGTAAACGGGTTTGAAGGTTCAAATATAGTGTCAGAAATAGTGTCTGTCTGTTCGTTTATTATTCTACAGTCGAATGTTGCTGCTCCCCATCAAGCATCCATAAAACAGTGAAGGTCCTTCACATGCAAGCAAAGGGCCGGCGTCTGAACGTACGTGACCACAAAAAGTTGACAATACCTACTGAGTAGAGGTTTACGCCGATCACTTTATCGACGGCGGCGGCGCACAGTGGTTTGGATTTGGCTTTCAGTGGACTTAGGGAAATGAAAAAAATATTAGTTAATAACACAAAAACTTTGATGGGGATCGATTTTAAGTCTGATTACATGACGTTTTTATATATGAGTAGTTTTTCATAAAGTCTTAAACTAAAAAGTTATAGCAAATAAAAAAATGTTATGTATGGGAAAAATCACATTTTCACCGTTAAGTCATTTTCCTCACATTTCCTCAAAACTTGATTAATTTATTTATGAGTCTGTGGTGTTACCAGAAGTTTGTTTTAACGACCAAACTGAAAAACCCTATCAAAAACCAGGACCTATGTTATAAAGACACTCCGTCCTCTTGGCAAATACTAGAATCTTCCTAGGACTTAAGCCACTTGCTGCTTCTAGATCTGACAGCTGTATCACTCCTAATAGCTGGAGTCTTAGCCTGGCAAGTGCAGGGCACGAGCACAGAACGTGCTTGATCGTTTCCTCCTCCAACCCGCACTTCCTACATCTGCTATCACTGACCAAGCCTAATTTGAAGGCATGTGACGCCAGAAGGCAGTGTCCAGTCAGAATACCCATCATGAGTCTACAGTCCTCTCTTTTTAATGATAGAAGCAACTTTGTAAGTCTAAGGTTGTAAGACCTACACATAATCTTCGACACTTTACAGCCCCGCGCTTGAACCCAACGCCTTTCCCGCTTGGTCGATCATGTGCACCTCTCGCTCGCTTAATCTCGCCCAGTCTAGTTGGGACGTCTACGGAGCAAGCCTCAATGGATGCGCCCTTTTTAGCTAGTTCGTCCGCTTTTTCATTCCCATCTATTCCCATATGGCCTGGGACCCAATATAGATGTATGCTTCTCCCTGTCCCGATTCTCTCCAGAGACTGCTTACACTCTAACACGCATTTAGATGCTGTGCTATGCGAGATTATTGCCTTAATTGCTGCTTGACTGTCAATATAAAAGTTAACACGGTTGCAGCTTAAGCTATTCTCTTCCTGGGTTTCTACTGCTTTGGTTACGGCTAATATTTCCGCTTGGAAAACGCTACAGTAATCCGGTAGCCTGTAGGATCTGCTTATTTCCGGATCAGCACAGTATACCGCAGACCCTCCTCCTTCCACTACTTTGGAGCCATCTGTGTACACATGTATCGCCTCGTCCGCCATTTGCGCCACCAAGAACTCCATAGTATAGAATAGGGCTTACAATCGCTGTAAAAACCCATGAGAAGAGAGGGCGATAAGCCCCACGTACACCCAGCATTCTTTTACATGCATAGATGCCGTTGAGGCCTTCTTGACCCTCTCCTCCACGTTGAGCTTCCATGACAGCTTACTGTCTAGGATGATTCCTAGATATTTTGTGCAAGGTTTCTCCTGTAAGGTCACCCCTCCTAACTTAGGCCTGGTCCAATTTGGGACCTTGTACCTCTTTGTAAACAAGACCATATCCGTCTTCTCCGCATTGACTTTCAACCCGACATTAGATGCCCAGGTATGAATATCCCGAAGCGCCCGATCCATCAAAGAACTAATCGTTGGAAGGCACTTTCCACTTATGACAATTGCAACGTCATCTGCGTAAGCCGTAAGTTTTACGGGTCCCTCATCGAATCGCCTGAGCAGTTGGTTGATGACCAGCGTCCACAGCAGAGGTGATAGCACCCCTCCCTGCGGCGTGCCCCTGTCCACTGATTTCGTGGCCTCGTACAATCCCCATTGTGATGTAATCTTCTGCAATTTACATGCAGCCGATCCATCTGATTAAGGCGGGATGTACTTTAATGTAATTAAGACCATCCATAATCGCCCATTTTAAACATTATTGAAAGCCCCGGCAATGTCCAAGAAGACTCCTAGAGCATACTCCTTATATTCCAGGGATTTCTCTATGCTTATTACCACCCTATGCAATGCGGTGTCTACCGACTTGCCTTTGGTGTACGCATGCTGTGTTGTGGAGAGCAGCTTTTCATCCACGTTGGACTTTATGTACACATCTATCAGCCTCTCAAAGGTTTTGAGCAGAAATGATGTTAAGCTAATGGGTCTATAGTCTTTGGGATACACGTGACCGATCTTCCCCGCCTTTGGTAGGAAAGCTACACGAGCAATTCTCCAAGAGTGCGGTACATGATTCAGCCTTATGCACCCATCGAATATTATTTTAAGCCATTCCACGACCGCCATACTTGAAACTTGTAGCATGGCCGGGAATATACCGTCTGGGCCCGGCGATTTAAACTTAGAAAACGTTTTCACTGCCCATTCTATCTTGGTATCGGTCACCAAGCCCGGCACTACCCGCTCCGTGATCGAAGTGTGAGTGATGTCTGCTGGCTCTTCTAAACCGTCTCCCGATGGGAAATGTGTGTCGAGAAGCACCTCAAGGGATTCCTCACTATTACGTGACCATTCCCCGTTCTCTTTCTTTATTAGTCCCTGGACTATGTTTCCCCTTGCTAGGACTTTTTTCAACCGTGCTGTTTCGCTGGAGCACTCTATGTCCGTACAGAAACTTTTCCATGAGATTCTCTTCGCCCTGGTAAATTTCACGCTTGTAGATCCCTCAGTAGATCCCTGTACTCGTCCCGACACGCTTCGCTTTCCGCGGTCTTTGCGAGCTTAAACATTTCTTTTACCTGTCTTCTTAGAAGACTCAGCTCATTGCTCCACCATGGCGGCTTTGCTTTTCCTCTGAATCTTCTTAGAGGGCAAGCTTTGTTATACGCAGTCATAAGCGTCCTTGTTAGGAATTCATTCGACTCCTCCAGTTCCTCCACATTGGCAACCTCTTTGGGTTGTCCCAGTTTTGTTTCTACATGTTTCTGGAATTTAGTCCAGTTCGTTGACCTAGGGTTTCTAAAGGTTCCTCCCTTCTCTACCCTCTTTAGGGGGATGCTGAAGCTGATATACGCATGGTCGGAGAAGGATGGTCTATCAAGAACCATCCAATCATACCTTGATATATCACGCTCGGAGCTCAATGTAATATCCAGAACATTGCTGGATGTTGGACCAATGTATGTAGGGACATTTCCCCTGTTGGCTATCTGCAAATTGGTTTGCAGGATGTAACAAAATAGAGATTCGCCTCTCTCGTTCGTATCTGCTCCTCCCCACGCATTGTGGTGCGCATTTGCATCTGCGCCTATGACCAACCGCCCTTTGCGCCCTTCCTCCTGTACTAGCCTTTTGCACTCCATCGGTGGAACCTCCGCAGCATGGGCCATGTAGCAGGACGCCAGGATAAATGCCTGCTTATTCTTTTGCTCAACGGCCACCGCTACGAGGTCCTCAGTGGTGTAATTAGGCAGCATATATGAATGCAGCTGTTTCCTTACCATTACTACAGCTCGCACCCGTCCTTCCGTTTGCGCGTAGTAAACGCCAAACCCGCGCGCGCTAAGTCCAGAAACCTTTCCTCCCGATGAGAGCCACGGCTCCTGGATCAGCGCCACGTCAAACGAACCCTCCTCAAGGGTTAGGAGGAGTTCGCTCGACGCCACTTTACTGTGTTGGAGGTTTATCTGTAGGACTCGCAGCACCATTGGGCTGTTTGTCCCCCTCCAGCACCTTCGTCGTGACGTCGTCGTCCTCCCCTTGCCCTTTTGGTTTAGAGTATTCGAGGCCCCCTTCAGCCTCTCGTGACTGTTGTGCCGGGTGTTCCTCTGTGCGAGTCACAGCACCATTTGGCGGTTGGTCCTCTTCTAACACCTTCGTGGTGACGTCGGGACCTCCACCTGTCTTTTTTCCCTTAGGCTTTTGAGGTCCTTTTCGACTTCGCCCACCTCTAGCGTGTTAGGGTTTTTATCCTCGGGACTTCTTTTCCTGAGTCGCATGTAAATTTTGCCAGTGCCAAAGGACATTTTGCCAAGCTGCGTGTACAAAATATCCTCCGCCTGCTTGTTTATTTGGAAGATGTAGAACTGACCATCCTCGGTAGGCCGAGATACAGTAAGTACCTTCCAATCCTGTGTCGGTATGTTCGGATTCTGATTCTGCAGAAGTCGCAGTGTATCCTCCGACTTCATCACGCATGGTATCCATACCTTAACTTTTGGTACCGTGGGGATTTGCGCTTTATCCACCACCTCAAACCGCGCGTTCGTGCCTTGCCTTTGGAGGTTTGGAACCACTTCCTCCAGCCACCGCAAGCTCGCGATGTTGTCGCACGCTATCATCTTCACACCATTATACCATCCCCCCGAATCAAAGGTTGGAAGGGGCTTACTTGGTTGTTCCCGCATCATCTTAAGCATTAAGCTAATAAGCTCCCTTTCCACAGATCTCACCTTTCAGTAGTCATTTGTCCGAAAGGACTGCTACGATCAACCAGCGCCACAGTCAGTGACTGCTTTGCCACATCACTCATCTTCTCGGGAAAAGCCGGAGTCTTAGTGTTATCTCCCTTTGGCACCTCTGAGAAAGCCGGAGTCTTAGCGTTAACTCCCTTTAGCACCTCCGAGAAAGCCGGAGTCTTAGCGTTATCTCCCTTTGGCTTATCTCCTACTTCCGTAGTTGGAACTTCCCTCTGACTCGCAGCTTTCGAGGTAGTTGCTACCTCGCTATTGGGGCCCATCTGTCTTACAGCTTTGGGCCTACTTGTCTTGTCTATGCGACTGCCCTGCCTCGCGGCTCTAGGACTGGGTCCTTTCTGCCTCTTGAAAGCAGGCTTGTCGCCTTCCGCCGAACGTTGCCTCTTCATTCTGCCATTCGACGCTTCTTCCTCCTCGTACCGGTTGCAGAACCGAGGGTTTCTCGCAGCAAACCTTTTGAACTGCCTTCGACCTACTTCTACCGCTCATGGGCCCATTCCAAGCGCTCGATCTCCACTTCTGTTGGGTCGACCACTGCTCCCAAGCGTTGTACAATTCTTAGTGCTGCACGGTACTGCGAGAGAGCTCTTTTACTTCCTCTGCTCCGTACCCTTCTCCACTCTTCTACTCCGTTTTCATTTGTGTGCTTCTCCAACACGGAGTTCATTGAATCAGCACTACTCTCGCTCCCCGAGTCCGACGCATCGCTTAATTCGTATTTGTCGTCCTTGGATTGCGACTCAGTCCTCCTCTTTACATCGTCCTTATTACAATCAGGTAATGAGTCGTTCATCTTGGTCGTACGACCACCTGCCCGACAAGGCGGGCTCAGCGGTCCAGTATTATATACGGGGAAAGAACCGTCCGCCACAGCAGCGCCCCTTACTGTGGTAAGGCCATAAATACTTCCCGAGGTGGCCCGGTATCGGGAAGGCTCCGTTCGAATACAGCCGAATTTATCCCCATGGCTGCAAATCGTCCAATAGGCACGGTCCGCATAACACCCTGGATTAGGGGGTTGGCAGTTCTTGGTCACCGACATCCCGCCGCCCTCCTATGAGGCGAAACGGCGTAGATGTCAGTCCTAAACAGCTCCGCCTCATAGTCGGGCGCTATGGAGTTCGGCTAAGCCCTCACACCAACGACAAGCTGCCTACCCTACTGAGGGGAATAACTTTTTAATTTTGGGTAGAATTTAAAAACAAAAATATTTGATAATTCATATTATACATTTCGTTAGCTTAATGTGAAAATGTGCTAAGTCACTTTTTTTGAAAATTGTATTTTAATGCAGTTTTAAAACTGAATTCAAAATACATCGATCACAAGAAAAAAATATTTTAATTTTAAATTTTTACGTGCTGTTTGCAATGATGTGTAAATGTGCTAAGTCGGCAACTGTTCAAAAAATGTGCTAAGTCAACCAGTCAATAATATCAATCTAAATTACTAGTCATTTCTTTGTGCGCGCATTTTATTTACTTATTTAATTCATTCAGTCTAAAAGTACATGCTTTGTTGTTGTTGTATTAACGATAAAGACACTCTCCGAAGGCTTTGGGCTGATGGCCCTTTGCTGCATATAGATCCGGTACGTTCTGGTAACAAAGCACTATTAAGGTACTAGTCCGACCATCTCGGGAACGACTTATATGACCACATTAAACCTTCTAGGTCATCCCGTCCTCCCCACCCCTAATTCCATGAGGAAATTTGGGTCGCCAGAGCCTCGGCTGTCAATGAAATAGAATTCGCCACTGGTAGGTGGGGTTGGAAATTAGGTTGGAGAAGGTATATATTGCGCTGGGAACCCCTTGAGAGGGTTGCCTACACAACCCCTTGAAATTGGATTCACCCAATTGAGACATACCTTTGGTGTTTGATAAATGTTTTGCGCTGACCATAATCTACTTCAATTCTTACATGTCGATAACTATATGCTTTCTTACAGACTAGTTAAAAATAGAAAACAATTCAAGCTTAAACTTATATTAGCTGTTATCGATTTGCTAGATGTATAGTCCTAGTTATAGGTTCATTCATAGCATAATTCATTTATTCGTTATTTAGATAAATAATCTATTATGCCGAAGATCACGCATTGGAATATATGGAATGAACAAATTAGATAAATCAGAGCAATTCATGCTAAAGTCAAGCATGAGTGAGATTAAAGTTCTTCTGTTATGCAAAGCCTGAAGACCAAGCAATTTGTGCCTGCTGGTATATGATGGGAGGCCGTCTGGCCAGTGAAGCATACGTTAAAGCAATTTTTGTAAAAAATTTTTGAACTCTCTCAATTTTATAGGAGCTAGATTCATGGAAAGGATTCTGACCAAGGATATATAAAGTGTTAAGTATACTGAACCCAACCATTTCAACAAATTTTGAAACAACGAAGTCAATGGTACTAGAGAGAGTTTGGAGTTAAAAATTACACTCAAGTCTTTACTCTCTTGACAACGATTAAGAGATTTAGTATTTAGTTTGTAGATAAAGTATGTGGCAGTTGCCTTTTTGGAATAAGACACAACACAGCATTTGTTTGAATTAAATATAAATTATGGTCTGCGCACCATCCGACAAAAGAGTCCAGATCAGAACCGTTAGAAATAGTTTGAAAAATAATAGTATTTTTTGTGAAATATATAGTTTTGGTGTTTTATTTCAATCATTAAAAGTGAGGAGTGATGGGAAAACATATTGAGTAAAAAGTGCTAAGTCAGGAGAAAAAATTTGTTATGGCCGCGGAAATTGTGCTAAGTCACAAAATAGCTGCTGGGTTGGCATACATGATTTTTATTTATCTTTTTCAAAGCTTCTACACTCAAAGCATTGCAAGTAAGGTATCCTCATTCACAGTTTTGAAAAAGAAGGTTATTTCAAAAGTTATTCATTTTTTTCGTCTCCTGTGAAATTCGTAAACGTTGACTTAGCACATTTTCACAATAAGCTAACGATTTCATTTTTTTATATTGAATTTACATTTAACAATCCAAAAAAGGTTCAAATCGAAATTTAGCTATTCCAGCTTGTTCGTTAATTTTTTATTTTATATATATGATGCTTACTATTCCAGCTTGTTCGTTTAGTACCAAAAGAATCCCACTCAGCATTTAGGTGATTAAATTTTGAATTTCCCTACATTTCAATACAATTTGAATACTCTTTCTGACTAAATAATGAGTTATCATACCATTAACAAAATAATAATCAAATATGAATACTTTTGATTATGAAAAACTAATAAGCATTTTTCGATCACTTTTTGGAATCATTTTTGAAGTCCTTTGATGATTAAATTTTAATATTTCATAAAAACCAACAAAAAGAATAAACAAATTTGCTTACATTTGATGATCAAAAACTGAATATAGTTTTTCAATCATGTTTTGGAACCATATTTGAATCAAATGTGTTTACTTTAGGCATATATGTAATACTCCTATATTGCTAATAGAAAATGCTCGCAATGTGTTTTGAATTCGAAATCAAAACAAGACAGCCTATAAAATTTTTGTGATTGTAGCAGCATAAGTGTTACAAGAAAAAATTTAAATTTAGGTACATTCGCTTATTGAAGACAAAACAAAAACGTTTGAACAGCAATATATCGGCACTCTGATGTTTTGGAATGTACCGAGCCTTTTGTAGCAATATAGTAGTATTACATACATATATGACTTTAGGTGATCAAAAATTTTAATCATTTTTCATTCAGCTTTCTGAATCTTTGCTGACAATCTTTGTTGACTGAGTAATGAATTTTATACTTGTTGAAATTTTACTTTTGATTGAAGATCTTATTTTTTCGCATACACACATTTTTTCAATCATGAAGTTCAGAAAAAATATATTAAAATTTTATTCTTCAAGACAAGAAATAATGTATATGTACTGCTCCTAACAAAAGATGTCCTCAACCATTTCTCCACCTTCGGCTTCCCAGAAAATACAAATCCAATCATTAGACAATAGGTTGTGAACTATTTGAACCCCAGGTAAGTGAAACTCTCTTGACATGTTGACGATCATAGCTGATATTGTAGTCGCAGGTGTATATTGGTCTAGTTTGTTTGCAATTACCTTTGGCTCAAATAGCTCACTTCCGCATGCTTCCTTCCCCTGATGAAACGAGATTAGCATGTAGTATCTTATTTTGTATGAGATATGAAGAATAAATGCATGATAATCGCATTCAAAAATGATTCAAAATCTCAACCAAAATGATTGAAATATGTTCACGAATATGATCAGAAACTGACTGTGAAAAGCATTCAAATATTACGCTAAAACAATTAAATTTAGTTTTCTGTATCATAGTCGAGGTTTTGCGGTAGGAGTAGTAGATAATTTCGATCGCCTCGATGAAATAAATGAGTCAGAAGTAACTAACAAATTATTTAAAATGTCCTCATTTGTGGCTTTGCAGCTAATTTTTCTTGCACGGTCTCGACGATATGCTCTATAATCTTTATTTCTGGATCCAACGGCTTCTTCGGACAACTTTCCAATAGGAAATTTCGCGAATTTCGGACACATTTTTAAAATAAAATTGAAAGCTTCTGAATTAGACCTTGATACATATTTTTATTGAGAAATAGTAAAAATTATTTTAGTGAAGCCGAAATTGCTGGAAATTGAAAAAATTCCTAGATGTACACATATGCTCGTTAGGGTATGTCGATATGAAACCCGGTTACTAAAAGTGTCATAACTTTTTTAAATTAGGTTTTACGAAAAAATGTTATATAACAATAAATTATGGAAAAATATCACAGAATACGAAAATGTACATTTAAAGCCCTAAGTCCCAACTTTTCAATTTCGGTCCACTGTGCGCCGCCGCGCCGATAAATTTGACATTTGGCGGCGTGCGAAAAAACGACAAAAATCGGCGGCGGCGTATATATCTACTACTGAGGCACTAACGAACTATAAATATAAGACAAACGACAACAACAGATCAGAACGAAAATCGACACTGATGATGGGGCAACGCCGAATCCGGTTTCTATTCAAACCAAATTTAACAAGGGATAACGGAAAATCGTTCCAATATACATCAATTAACCACCATGCCAGAAAATCAACACAACATCAGTTGCGCGAACCACAAGTATGTCATTTCAGGAAAATGAAGAATAAAAACAGAGATGTTATTGTCTAGACATGTTATTGATAAAACACCCCCCAAAGCTTTTAGGGAGTGTTATCGATGTTAATGGCTCTTTTCCAGATATAGATCCGCTCGGTACGTTCCGGTACCAAAGCACCATAAGGTACTAGCCCGACCAACGCGGGAACATCGATATTATTCCCCAAAACCTTCGGGAGTGTCTTTACCGCTACAACAACATAAGGCTTCACAAGAAACTACACATAAATTTATAAACGAGCACAAGGTTGCATTCACTTTTAGTCACTTGTTTTTTCATTATTAAAATATGTAAACTTATATTTAACTTCAGTTGATGATCTAGAGCTTCAAGGTACGCTTACTGAACTGTATGTAGCCCTGCGTGCTTACGAACGTTTTCTATCAGAATGTGGTAATATACCCGGTGAATGTTATGTTGAAAACGATGTGAAGCAACTTAAAACGGTTGCTAGCAAAATGCTATCTGATTGGGGTATTCATGCGTCGATTAGTGATGATGTGATACATGAAATTTGTCGTTTTGGTGGCTCGGAGATACATTCGATTTCAGCTTTTATTGGTAAAGTTGAAAGTATAGTGTAAATGTGATTCATATAAAAAAATATACTCTTGTTTTTCATCCACAGTGGTTGTGTTGCACAGGAAATAATAAAAGTCATAACGAAACAATATAAACCGATCGACAACACCTTTCTATATAATGCCATTACATCCGAAACGGCGACACTCAAGCTATGATTATTTAAATGTTTTATATCACTGGCCGAATAATTTTAACTGAATTACTTTCGAAAAAAACTATGAGAATTGAAAAGACTATTCAAAAATTCTTTTACAAAAGGAATGATTTTATTTAAATTTCCCATACCCTCAGGGTCGTGCGCAAGGGGGGAGGTTTGGGGGTTCAAACCCTCCCCCATGGGCTTACAACGACTGAATTTTTTTCATAAAAACTGGTAGATGGAAGAGGCCGTTTGCTGACTGATAACCAATAACTATGTTATTTTTTGCTTTTTTTCATTCAGTCAAAAGTAAAGAAGTATGCAATTTTTTAATAATAAAAGTTTTTCATTATCCGATTGCTTTTTATCGGGAAATATCATAAATTCTCACAAAAAGCCCAATAAATATGGTAAATTTTTCTCTTTATTCAACAGTGAATAAATACGCAATTTTTTACTTCATCTACTTTTTTTATTCTTTTATATTTGTTTTTCGCTTTATATAGTAAATTTTTAAATGAACTTTATGTAATTATTACTTTTTTTGTAGTATACAAGATTGCATTGTACTAATGCGTTGCCAATGAAATATGAAATAAATAAAAAATCTTTCATTATCAGATTGCTTCCCGTTTCTATTAATTTTTATCGCAAAACTAGTCTTGACAATAACGGATGCTTACTATGAGCTTCCATATGTTCAAACCCACCGTCTCCCCATTTCCTCTTACAATAAAACTTGATAAGTGAAATATCATTGATTCAAAACTATTTTTGGTAAGTTATAGCTTATTATTCTAGTCTACGACCCTTTTAAACTTGTTTTATATCTAAGTTGCCGTGATCTTTAACCGATCCCGCCCATTTTTTCTAGAAATATTTCCTGCTATAGGGCAAATTTTTGTACCCAATTTTTATTGCGATCCGTTAATTTTTCTTCGAATTATGGCTCCCAAAACATAGAAAATTACTTAGTCATAAAAGGGGCGGTGCCAAGCCCATTTTTTAAAATATGAAGCTTTTCCTATTTATAGTTATAAATCAACTTGGGAAATGAAATACCATTGATATAAAGCTCTTTTTTTGCACAGATATAGCGTATTTTATTCGTCACGACCCTTTTAAAAATCTTTTATATAAAAGTGGGTTTGGTCCTTAACCGATTTCGTTAATTTCTCTTCAAAGCATTCCCTATAGTAAAGGTAACCTCTATGCGGAATTTTGTTACGATAGGTTTAACGATTTTTGATTTATGATTAATAAAATATGTAAAATTTATTTTATCACAAGTGCCACACCCATTTAAAAAATTTTTTTCAAATTTTTATCAAGAGTCTCAATATCAGTCCACACGTCAAATTTCAACATTCTAGGAATATTATTTACTAAATAATCTGGTTTTTTGTGTTTTCCAAATGTTATATATATAAAAAGTGGGCGTGGTTATCATCCGATTCCGCTAACTTTTAATACCAATCTATTCTGGGACCAGATAAGCTCGTGTAGCAAATTTGGTGAAGATATCTCAATATTTACTCAAGTTATCGTGTTAACGGACAGACGGACGGACGGACATAGCTCAATCAAATTTTTTTTCGATACTGATGATTTTGATATGTGGAAGTCTATATCAATCTCAATTCCTTTATACCTGTAGAACCAACCGTTATCCAATCAAAATTAATATACTATGTGTGCAAAGCATAGGTAGTATTTACAAACAGTTAAAAGATAATTCGACTCTTTAAGGGCCTGGCAAAGTTGTCATATCCTTACTTAATTGGCGCTGAACCGTTTAAAACGGTTATGGCCGTGCAACAAGGCGCGTCATTCGCTTCTTCGCTCTACCAACTCAATTGGTCACGCCAAGGGAGTTTTAATCGTTTTCCACCTGGCCCTTCCAGCGGAGTGGGGGCCGCGCCCACCTCTGCTTCCATAGGCGGGTTAGGTTAGGTTAGGTTAAGTTGGCTGCCTCCGCTGTCCGAGCGGGGACCCACGTAGGCCGTTGTGGCCCGTTGTGCTACCACGCGGGGGGCCCCTATTTCCTGTTACCCTACTTTCGAAGAAGAAGAAAGTTTAGACCCCAGTGAGGCTAAAACCAGCGCGTTTGCCTAATGAAACGCAAGATGTCGTTTGGTTTTATAGATTCAGGCTCCGCAAGGCACCCAAAGGAGTGTCTGTGGAGGCATTGGTACCTGGTTTTTGACAGTGCTGGACAGTGGCACAGATAGTGCTCTACGCTTTCTATCTCCTCCTAGTCCCTACAGCTGCGGCAGAATTCATTTGTCTGCAGTCCATATAGGCACCATGAGTGCCCATGAGACAGTGACCTTTAAGAAGGCCCACTAGTGGGCTTATAGAGATACGATTTAACAATATCACCAATTGCGATCTCTTTTCATCCAGCTTAGGCCAGATTTGCTTGGATATACTACATGTACATAGGTTCCTTGGCCCATCTGGCGTTTGCCTGATCCGTGAAAGAGATCGCAGGCAGTGGTTGCAAGTGTTTAGAGGAGGGCTGGCCCAACCCGCGGAGGTTATTGTTTGCAATAGCTAGCTAGCTCATCCGTCGGCGCAGTTTCCTGAGATGGCACAGTGGCCAGGAACCCATATTATGCTTAGGTTTGCAATTTTCAGCTAGTTTGTTGAGGGTTTCTCTGCACTTCAATACCACTAGTGACGAGGTGTTACTGCATTGCAGGTATTTTTATGGCAGCTTGGCTGTCAGAGAAAATTGAAATAGAATTGGTCACCTGCAGGTTAGCAAGATAGAGGACTGCTTCCCAGATAGCTATGAGTTCAGCCTGAAAAACACTGCAGTGGTCGGGTAAGCGAAAGCTCTCGCTTAGATTGAACTTCTCCGAAAATATTCCGCTGCCGACTCTGTTGTTTAGTTTAGAGCCATCTGGAAAAACGGAGATTTCGTGAGATCCCGGCTCCACGCCGTTTGCCCTACTCGTTCCTCTCTGGGATTCTTGTGGAAAATTTGTTGTCCCAGCAAGGGGACGATGTTGTATGGTCCAATTTCAAGAAGGTTTCGGGGACCTGCTTCAGGATCCGGGTGTGACCAATCCTGCAGTCCCTCCATGGTTCGAGAGCGTTGAGCCTTGCCGCGTTGCAGGAGGCACAGTATCTACCATATATCTCAGTTGAGAGAAGGAATAATATGGTTTCAAGAGCTTTGGTGGGAGTGGAGGGAAGGGCACCGCTGGTAAGCATTGCCACCATCCTCTGCACTCTCGTTACTTCGCTCTTGTTAGATTCGATATCGAGTGCCGTCCACCATACGGTGATGGCGTGGAAGAGTATGGGTCTCACCACTGCCGTGTAGATCCAATGGACTATGCGGTGACTGGAGACCCCACCTTTTTCCGATTGCCGAATTACGGCCTCCGTGGTGTGATGGTAACGTGCTCCGCCTATCACACCGTATGCCCTGGGTTCAACTCCGGGAAAAGCAACATCAAAATTTTAGAAATAAGATTTTTCAATTAGAAGAAATTTTCTAAGCGGGGTCGCCCCTCGGCAGTGTCCTGGCAAGCGCTCGATTGTATTTCTGCCATGAAAAGCTCTCAGTGAAAACTCATCTGCCTTGCAGATGCCGTTCGGAGTCGGCATAAAACATGTAGGTCCCGTCCGGCCAATTTGTAGGGAAAAATCAAGAGGAGTACGACGCAAATTGGAGAGGAAGCTCGGCCTTAGATCTCTTCGGAGGTTATCGCGCCTTACATTATTTTTATTTAATTACAAGCGTAGAGAGCCATTGTGGCCATAGGCGGGTTCCGATAAAAACACTTTCATAGCCGGAACGTCATCTTTCAATCGCATAACATGGCTCAGCCAGTGTAGCCGCTGCGTTTTAATTCGCTGGACTATGTTGATGTCTGCGTAAAGCTCGTCCGGCTTATCATTAAAATCTTCTCCGGTACTCGCCATCGCCAACTCGTAGAGGTCCATAAATCTTTCCAAGAACATTTCTCCGAACACTCGCAGACCCGCTTCATCTGATGTTGTCATGGTCCATGCTTTAGCACCATATAGCAGGACGGGTACGATAAGTGACTTGTAGAGTATGATTTTCGTTTGCCAAGAGAGGACTTTAATTTTGGCTGCCGCCGTGGTGTGATGGTAGCGTGCTCCGCCTACCATACCGAAAATCCTGAGTTCACGCCCGGGGCAAAGCAACATCAAAATTTTAGAAACAAGCTTTTTCAATTAGACGAAAATTTTTTAAGCGGGGTCCCCCCTCGGCAGTGTTTGGCAAGCACTCCGAGTGTATTTCTGCCATGAAAAGCACTCAGTGCAAACTCATCTGCCTTGCAGATGCCGTTCGGAGTCATAAAACAAGTAGGTCCCGTCCAGCCAATTTGTAGGAAAAATTTAAAGGAACACGACACAAATTGGAAGAGAAGCTCGGCCTTAAATCTCTTCGGAGGTTATCACGCCTTACATTTATTTATTTAAGAGAGTACTTCAATTTTCAATTGCCTACCTAGTCCAAAGTAGCATTTATTGGCAAGAGTGATTCTTTCGCTGAATTTCAGAGCTGATGTTGTTGTTAGTGTTAATGTAGTTTTACTATTCGAAATTATGGCTGCAAACAGTAGCGTGGTTTCCAACGCGCATATCCGCTGACTCGTATGTCCTTATTCACCATCTTTACCGCTTCTTTCTAAAGTTTGGAGTAAGCAGAACTTACAGTGCGGGTGATATCAATGTCATCAGCATATGCCAGTAATTGCACGCTTTTATAGAATATTGTTCCAGAGCGGTAAGTTCTGCAGCTAGTATAATTTACCTCTCCAGCATCAATTAAAGAAATCGCACGATAGGGGGTCACCCCGTCGGAAACCTCGTTTAGTTTCGAACGGCTCGGAGAAGTCCTTCCCAATTCTGATTAAAGCTGATGGTGTTGCTCAACGCCGTTTTGCACAGCCGTATAAGTTTTGCAGGGAAAACCAAATTAAGACATAGCGGCATATAGGCAGCTCCTTTTCGTGTGTGTTCCCTATGGAAACGTATTTCCCACACTTCCATCATCGTCAAATTTGGCTATAGGTTCCTTCGAAGGTTTTTATACTCAGTTGAGCAGAGCTCACAGAGTATATTAACTTTTATTGGATTAGGGTTGGTTGTACAGGTATAAAGGAATCGAGATAGATATAGACTTCCATATATCAAAATCATCAGTATCGATTGATTGAGCCATGTCCGTCCGTCCGTTAACACGATAACTTTAGTAAATTTTTGAGGTATCTTGATGACATTTGGTATAAAGGTTCCTGGGCACTCATCTCAGATCGCTATTTAAAATGAACGATATCGGACTATAACCACGCCCACTTTTTCGATATCGAAAATTTCGAAAAAATCGAAAAAGTGCAATAATTCATTACCAAAGACGGATAAAGCGATGAACTTGGTAGGTGAGTTAAACTTATGACGCAGAATAGAAAATTAGTAAAATTTGGACAGTGGCCTGGCACCGCCCACTTTTAAAAGAAGGTAATTTAGAAGTTTTCAAGCTGTAATTTGGCAGTCGTTGAAGATATCATGATGAAATTTGGCAGGACCGTTACTCCTATTACTATATGTATGCTTAATAAAAATTAGCAAAATCAGAGAACGACCACGCCACTTTAAAAAAAATTTTAATTTGGTAGGGGCTTAGATTCTAGGACGATAACTGTTTTCTGTGAAAAAGGGCAAAATCGGTTGAAGCCACGCCAGTTTTTATACACAGTCAACCGTCTGTCTTCCGCTCGGCCGTTAACACGATAACTTGAGCAAAAATCGATATATCTTTACTTATCCGACTATGACCACGCCCCACTTTTTCGATATCGAAAATTTCGAAAAATTAAAAAAATGCCATAATTCTATACCAAATACGAAAAAAGGGATGAAACATGGTAATTGGATTGGTTTATTGACGCAAAATATAACTTTAGAAAAAAACTTTGTAAAATGGGTGTGACACAATCTTAGTAGAAGAAAATGAAAAAGTTCTGCAGGGCGAAATCAAAAGGCCTTGGAATCGTGGCAGGAATACTGTTCGTGGTATTACATATATAAATAAATTAGCGGTACCGACAGATGATGGGCTGGGTCACCCTGGTCCACATTTTGGTCGATATCTCGAAAACGCCTTCACATATACAACTACCACCACTCCCTTTTAAAACCCTCATTAATACCTTTAATTTGATACCCATATCGTACAAACACATTATAGAGTCACCCCTGGTCCACCTTTATGGCGATATCTCGAAAAGACGTCCACCTATAGAACTAAGGCCCACTCCCTTTTAAAATACTCATTAACACCTTTCATTGATACCCATATCGTACAAACAAATTCTAGAGTCACCCCTGGTCCACTCTATACGGCGATATCTCGAAAAGACGTCCACCTATAGAACTCAACTAAGGCCCATCAGGCCCTTTAAAATACTCATTAGCACCTTTCGTTTGATACCCATATTGTACAAAACGCATTCTAGAGTCACCCCTGGTCCACACTTTATGGCGATATATCGAAAAGGCGTCCACCTATAGAACTAAGGCCCACTCCCTTTTAAAATACTCATTAACACCTTTCATTTGATACCCATATCGTACAAACAAATTATAGCGTCATCCCTGGTCCACCTTTATGGCGATATCTCGAAAAGGCGTCACCTATAGAACTAACGCCCACGCCCTTTTAAAAACTCATTAACCACTTTCATTTGACACCCATATCGTACAAACAAATTCTAGCGTCACCCCTGGTCCAGCTTTATAGCGATATCTCGAAAAAGGCGTCCTACCTATAGAACTAAGGCCCACGCCCTTTAAAAAAATTATTACCACCTTTCATTTGACACCCATATCGTACAAAAATTCTAGCGTCACCCCTGGTCCAGCTTTATAGCGATATCTCGAAAGGCGTCAACCTATAGAACTAGGGCCCACGCCCTTTTAAAATACTCATTAACACCTTTCATTTGATACCCATATCGTACAAACAAATTCTAGAGTCACCCCTGGTCCACTTTACGGCGATATCTCGAAAAGGCGTCCACCTATGAACTAAGGCCCACTCCCTTTTAAAATACTTATTACACCTTTCATTTGATACCCATATCGTACAAACAAATTCTAGAGTAACCCCTGGTCCACATTATGGCGATATGCTCGAAAAAGGCGTCTACCTATAGAACTAAGGCCCACGCCCCTTTTAAAAAACTCATTACCACCTTTATTTGACACCCATATCGTACAAACAAATTCTAGCGTCACCCCTGGTCCAGCTTATATAGCGATATCTCGAAAAGGCGTCCACCTATAGAACTAAGGCCACACTCCCTTTTAAAATACTCATTAACACCTTACATGTGATACCCATATCGTACAAACAATTCTAGAGTCACCCCTGGTCCACCTTTATGCGACATACTCGAAAAGTTGTCCACCTATAGGACTGAGGTCCACTCCCTTTTAAAATACCCATTAACACGTTTCATTGATACCCATATCGTACAAAACAAATTCTAGAGTCAGCCCCTGGTCCACCTTTATGGCGATATCCTTAAATGGCTTCCACCTATAGAACTATGCCCCACTCCCTCTTTAAATACTCTTTATATACATTTCATTTGATACACATGTCATACAACACATCTCCAGGGTTACCCTCGGTTCATTTTCCTACATAGTGATTTTTCCCTTATTTTGTCTCCATAGCTCTCACACTGAGTATGTAATGTTCGGTTACACTCCCGAACTTAGCCTTCCTTACTTCTTCATATTTCAGAACTAATACATTTTTAATTAAAATCAAGTTTCGCGTGCGCCATTGGTTGGGGCGACAAATTTTGTATGTCAGCAAAGTTACTCATACGCTATGTACGTACTTAAGTGCAGAACTTTGTTTTGGTCATAGCATGAATTCACAAAAAGTTAAAGCGATTGCATTGAGTGATGTAAGTTTTTATTAAATTTAGGCATTTCCATTGTATAAAATACCTGTCTATATGAGATGATAGACAAAAATTGTGCAGCAAAAATATTTGATTATGTTATGAGATTTTGAGCATGAATTGTGTGTGACAAATAAAATTTTGAAAAATAAAGCAAAGAATGATAAATTAGAGGAATGAGAGATTTAGGAAAAGTAGAGAGGTAAAGGGTGTAGAAAAAAGAAGAGGGAGAGATAGGGAAATTATAAATGGTAAGATGAGAAAAATTGGGAGATACATTTTGAAGATCAATAAAATATATACTGACTGCTTGACTTGGAGTAACGGAAAGAAATGCTTTAAAATACACCTTATTTAGATTAGTATCTGCCCAACCACCCAGCAACGCCGGGTACCCTGCTAGTACCAAATAAAATGTATGAATATTCAATGCACTAAAACTAACCAGTTAGACACAAGGTACTAACAACAACTGTTCGAAACACCGTCACTGGCTAATCTCCATGTCTAAAACTCACACTTGGTCTTTCCAACCACACACAAATTTATCAGGCAACGCTGTATGTATGAACGCAATTAGGTACCCATTTTTAAATGCCTAGTCGTCTACTTCCTTTTTCGTCATTCTTTGATCTCTTTGGTTACGGCGTGAAAACGTGCAGTTGGGAAAACCAAATGTGTGTATACTAATACAAAATATTAACTTGTTTAATTATTCTAATTGTACACCTTTCTGAAATAAAGTTTTTAAGTCGTTTACGAACTCATAAATTGGTTGAACCAACACAACCACAATTGAACTGAAAATACTTTTTGAATATAACCCGGGTTTTTGAGGATTTTAAGAATCCATGCTACGAAATCAAATTTCAAAAACAAAAGAATTATTTTTAATGATTTTTACTACATTTTGGCAATTTGCCACGCCCCTATGATAAATTCATCAAATCATATTGAAATTTCATCTCACGTAGATTAAGGTTTAAAATTCAAAAAACCGTTTTAAAAACGATATTTAACAACTTTATTTTATAAGATTTATAGAAGATGCCGGTCGAGCAGTTTGCAAAATGGACAAAGTATTTTTTTAATATATTCGAAGATTCAAAGTCTGACTTGGGTTACAAAAACGGACTTGCCCTATTTCCGTCTTCATTTGCTTGAACCATGATGGTCATTGCCCTCGCCTAGATTGCTTATGATGCCGACTTTTACCACCACCAGGATAACCATTTACCATTTTTCGTGGAATACTTTTTAATTCGGTCATCTTCTGTTGCTTTTTTCCTTCACTCGTTCTTTTGCTTGAAAAATTTTACTCTTTTTCATTCCTTTAAAGATTTTCGTTTTTCTTCATTTTATCTAGAATTTTTTTTGTTACCAATCTTTCCCAAACTTTCTTCCGCTGGAGTCCACGCTGTTTGCGTCTGCATTTTTTTCTTCCTCATCATTTACAATTCCCTCAGTATTGTATTCCATCCCCGGTATCGTATTTATGTAAGACTCGTCGACAACGGTCTCGTTTATTATGGAAGCGTTTATCGTTGTCATCATGTGTTTGTGTACTTCCTGTTGCTAATTCATATGACATTTATTTGCACTTCTTCGTCTTCATAATCATTCTCAATAAATTTTCTCTATTTCCGGATCCAAAGAGAGAGGTTGAAATGTTTTCTTCATCGAGGCCATGGATTTCTTGACGTCATTTCTAATCCTTTTCCGCTCCTCTTTTATGCTACGTTCACAAACTGTTCTTTTGCACGGGCTCGTCGTTCATTTTTACGCTTTCGAAAGCCAGTCAAATATTCCCTTTAATAGTAGAGATATACTTATACAAAATACATATTTATGATCTATGAGTAGGTACTCACTATCCTTTTTTCAGTATCAAAAACAACTCCTTATTTCTCATTTTGGGTTTGGATTTTATATAAGGTGCCACGATTTCCAAACTTTTGTGATTTGTAGGGTAGAGGGGGTCCCAAAAATCACAAAATTATCATACCGCAGCTCTAGGAAACTCTTAGTTTATGAAATATAAGCTTTTTAAATTCCAAATTTAGTAAAATTTCAACTTAAGTCGTTCACTTAAAATCGGGTCGCACATGTCGATAGCGTATCAAAGACGCGTATTTTCGTCAATATTCAGATTCCGAAAGCAGAAACTATATTTTGTATTTCGTTTAAAAGTTATTCGCGAAAACACGTCGGCACTATTGTCGCTTTTTTCGTTGTTGCAATTAAAGCCGGAGTCATTGGCAAAGAGGATAGATATCAAGTATAACAATGCAAAAATTCTTCCAATTTATACACGTGTATAGTAGCATAAACTGACAGCTGATTTTTCTTCAAAGTAAACAAAGGCCATTGTGAATTTTCTTTCTATCATTACATATGGTGAATTTTATTTGATTTGATACATCAACTTCCGGCGCAGTCATGAGTGTACAAGTACAAGTGTGTTGACATCTTTCTGACAGGCACTCGCTTAAGTGAGCATAACGGGAAAATCTGGGTTGCCATTGTTGTTTCGTGAAAAACGGTCAATTAGGGTACTGTGCAGAGACGTAATTCCCTGCAAAAATCGTGTGACCAAAAACGCACACAGCCACACGAATTTTTGACAGGGGTGACGATTTGGAATGAAAAATTGTGCAAATGAAATAGCATGCTGACAAATTTTGCTTTCCCACAATGTATCGTGCTCTCTCGCACCTATTATTTTCATAGGGATAGCAAAATACGTCATTTTTGCGTGCAAAAAATCCGCCATTTCTAATTCTGCAGAAAAGTGGAAAATTTTTTCAATTTGTGTGATTTACATTTTGCAGAAATTAATATACGCATTCTTTAATATTTTTTGGTCTACTAAAGTGTGTTTTAGCAAAAAAAACTCATATCAATGTGTGCATGTTTATAAAGAAAGAAAGTGAAATATGTAATTGCATAGTATAAATAATCGTGAGCAATTCTAATGCAGAATAGTAAATTTTGATTTCCACATACATACAAGAAAAAAATTCTTGTTACCATTAAGATTTATTATCCAAAATTGAAAAAAAAAGATTAGAAAATTCGGTGTAAAAAAACGGCTATGTGTGCAATAAAATAGCCTCTCTTGTTGAGATACCCCTCCATGGTCTCCATTAATTATTGTGACGGAGGTGTGTTTGCAGCAGCAAAGTGAACCCAAACAGTGTAGGTCGTGGTGGTTGTTGTTCGTGGTCCGCATCAACTGGACCAGGTGGGGCAATGACGCCACATCCAGTTATACCAAGGTATATACCACAACAGCAACCGGGTAATGCAAGGCCACGATAGCAGCAGCAACAACCTCCCAAGGCTGGCTATCATCGTTGATTTATAAAAAAACAGTGTTGTGCATCTGTAATGCTTAAATATTTCCTCTGTTGAAACAGTTTCCACGATTCACTGTTCAACGAAAGCAGCAGCCAGCGTATGCCACCACCGAACAGCTGATAACAAAAACTTGGATGCACAGCAGTTTAAAGCCAAAATGGAAGTTGAGGAAATATCTGAAAATAAGGTAAATATATGTTTCGCGTTATTAACAAAATCGCCCTAAATTTTATGAATTAACAGATCGCTACGAACGACAAAGCACCCGAACGTGTGATCAAAGAAAGCACTACAGAAATTATTGCCGGCGGGGCCGTATTCTACAATCCAGTACAAGAATTTAATCGTGATTTAAGTATTTCAGTACTTAATGTATACTCAAAGCGGTTGATAAGAGAGCGGGAAGCGGCGGCGCATAAAAATCCACAAAATACAAAGGAAAGCAAGCAATGCTAATGACAAGAAACCATACACGGCTGGTGGTGTAAAATACGACGATGGACTGCGAATATTGGAAGCGCTTGCTGCAACAGGTTTACGTAGCATAAGTTATGCAAAAGAAGTAGCAGGCGTGCGTGAAATTGTTGCAAATGATCTATCTAAGGTGGCAGTAGATTCCATTAGCGTAAATATGCGACACAATGGAGTGGAACATTTAATTGTGCCAAGCGAAGGGGATGCAATGTAGGTTTGATATACGAATCAATAGCTAGTGATTTAACTGTAATAATCAATAATAAAATTCGCAATAGGACTCTCATGTACCTTTCAACTTCATATGAGAAGCGTTTCGATGTTATAGACCTAGATCCTTATGGTTGTCCGAATCGCTTTCTGGATGGCGCTATACAATCACTGACGAGTGGGGGTTCATTACTTGTAACTGCGAATGATATGGCTGTGCTGGCAGGCAATACGCCTGAAGCCTGCAATGCCAAATATAGTTCTGTGCCTTTGCGTATGAAATGCTGCCATGAGATGGGATTGCGTATACTATTGCATTGCATTGAAACGCACTCTAATCGTTATGGAAAATATATTGAGCCACTTTTGAGCATTTCTGCCAATTTTTATATACGCGTATTTGTGCGTATGCATAGTAGTCAAGCGAAGTGTAAATATAGCATGAGGTTGGTATACAGCATTTTGGCCTTTTACCACAATCCAATTACTTACCATATCTTTATATTATGAACACAGCAAACAATGAATGGTATTTCAATGCACTGGTTGTGATACCTATACGCTACAGCCTATGGGTATTGTAAAAAGCAAGATCTCAGATAAAGGCAATGCGGAAGTAAAATTCGGTATACCAACTGGACCAAATGTTAATACAAATTGTGCGCATTGCGGTGATAAACATCATGTAAGTTTCAACTATCCCACTTAAGTATTTAAACTCGAATAAATCAAATTATTTCCTTCTTACTTAATTGGTGCTTAACCGTTTAAACGGTTATGTCCGTTCAAAAAGGCGCGTCAGTCGCTTTTTCAGAGGGTTAACTGGCACCAATTGTTCACACCAAATTGTTTCTTATATTCCCAAATATAGATGGGCGGTCCACTTTGGTCGCATCCCATACATGATCCAACGTTTGTTGAAGAATTGCTACAAATCATAGAAGAAAAACCGCTAAGTGATTTGGACACACAACGTCGTTTAAAAGGTGTGTTATCGGCGGTATGCCTGAACTTGTATTGGGTACATGAGTTTTTATGTAAAAAATATTCATCATATCCAACATCAATACCTCGCATTCAATTGTGGACGCTGTACGCACTACATTGGGTTCACGTAATATGGACAAGCATATTGTTGATTCCAGTGGTAAGGCCACAATTTCAAATGATGGGGCAACCATTAAGAAACTATTGGATAAAATAATAACACAACGTAGCGTGCTCAAGTGGTATAAGCTTATCTGGAAAAGATATTTCGTGACGAAAACCCTGGAAGATTACCGCGCCTTGTCTGCTGTGGATCAACAAAATATAACTGAGAGCAGTATTTTGGCAGGCCTGTAGCTTCTTCCAGTAGGTAATTTTTAGGCTTGGCGACCTATGGGTGACGCATAGCACTTAATCGGCTGGCTAATTGCTTTGTGTGTAGTCATGAGCGTTTCTTTATCCTTTCCCCAGGTACTGCCAGCGAGGGATTTAAGGATTTTGGTACGGCTCTGAATTCTCGGAACAATTGCGGCTGCGTGCTCACCAAAATTTAGATCCTGATGAAAGTCACACCCAAAATTTTAAGGTGTAAGACAGTCGGTAGGGTAATGTCATATGGTCGACATTTGGCGCGGCCATGTTTTAAATAAGATCACCGATGATTTGGTTGGTTACAATATCAGGTTTCGCGAGGCGACAAAACTGGAGAGATTGGGGAGATAGCTGTTTATTTTATCACAAAGCTCATCGGTGTAGGAAACAATAGCATAGGTGTAGAAGCAATAGTGACTCATTCTGGTGGTAAAGGTAGCTATTGATATGTAGAAGTTAAACAGAAATTTGATGAATATGAGTTTTTTTTAAGTTATTGCAAAAAAGCGTTGAGGATTTTTAATATCTTACGAGGTACCTTCGTACATGTTTCTAAGAATGAAGAATGAGACCTATTCAAACTTCGCTATACTTTAACATACGATACTTTACCCCATTTTAACACAACTATCATTTATTGATTTTATTAAATTTTATAAAATGTTTCTTCCTCCACAGTTCCATTTCCGTATTGGATGGTAAATATGGCTTTCGCATTTTCTCCATCAATAACTGTGACAAGGTGGAAAAAATCTATGCGCGTAAATCGCAACATATCTTGGTCGAGCGTTTCTTCAATAGCTCTCTAGTGGTGATGGTGACAGCAGAGAAACCCAACTGTTTACAAATGTTACAATATATCAATTGCGTCTACGGCTCAAATAGCCCACAGTATATGAATGAATCGAACGCACCTAATTGTCTGCCTAACGGATAGTATACATATTCATCAAATCGAAAATATTGCATCAAACGAACTGGGTCTGAATACTGAAACAGTACACATATTCAAAATCGATGAGGAGGCTGTGATGATGGTATAGGGTGAGTTGTTGAATAACATACGAAAACCACTTTAACCCATCTATATATTTGCATTACAGCTAAAGCTTTACAAACAGCAAAAATTGCTGGCGCCAAGCAATTGGAAAAGGCAGTGAAGCATTCATCACACTGTACGGATGGTGTAAAGTTAGAAACTGCTGTTGTAACAGCTGCCACCGACACAACGGTCATCTCTACTTCGCCGAGTAACGGCTCGTCCGACTATCTATCGAAGACAGTATAATCATATCTTTTGCCAACACAGGTTAGCGATGTGCTTGCACAGGAAAAGATTTCAATTGGAAAACAAAAACCAATTAAGAGAGTTTATTTATTATTAAAGTATTTACTTTTCTTTATATCAACAGTATTAATTTAAGTTGCAATATCACGTACATATATAATAAGGGATGTGATACGATTGCTGTCGGAATTAGATTTGAAACCAATCAATACTCCTGCTAAGGGTTGTAGAATTATTGCTTGAATAATTAGATTTAGAACAATAATAAGTCTGACTTAATTACAAGTCGTACATTTTTAAATTCATCAATTACGACAGCAATCGGATTCTACGACACCTTTGAATATTCTTGATCTGAAAAAAAGAGTAAACCTAATCTGAATTTCTACTAAGCTTTAAGTTGTAGATTATTCAAATAATTGGAGTTTTTTCTAAAGCTTAAAATTATTTTCTGCTCGCTTAGAAAAGATTTCAATTGGAAAACAAAAACCAATTAAGAGAGTTTATGTTATTATTAAAGTACTTACTTTTCTTTATATCAATTGTATTAATTTAAGTTGCAATATCACGTACATATATAATAAGGGATGTGATACGATTGCTGTCGGAATTAGATTTGAAACCAATCAATACTCCTGCTAAGGGTTGCAGAATTATTGCTTGAATGATTAGATTTAGAACAATAATAAGTCTGACTCAATTACTAGTCGTACATTTTTAA
The DNA here is from genome assembly GCA_029619165.1 of Eurosta solidaginis. Taxonomy (NCBI): domain Eukaryota; kingdom Metazoa; phylum Arthropoda; class Insecta; order Diptera; family Tephritidae; genus Eurosta; species Eurosta solidaginis. The sequence goes on along the minus strand of JARSSU010025671.1, from coordinate 10,567 downwards.
GTTCATCAATTACGACAGCAATCGGATTCCACGACACCTTTGAATATTCTTGATCTGAAAAAAAAGAGTAAATCTAATCTGAATTTCTAATTAGCTTTAAGTTGTAGATTTAAATTGATTCAAATAATTGGAGTTTTTTCTAAAGCTTAAAATTATTTTCTGTTCGCTTGGAAAAGATTTCAATTGGAAAACGAAAACCAATTAAGCGAGTTTATTTATTATTAAAATACTTACTTTTCTTTATATGAACTGTATTAATTTAAGTTAAAATTTCATGTGCATATATAATAAGGGATGTCGTGATACGATTGCTGTTGGAATTAGATTTGAAACCAATCAATACTCCTGCTAAGGGTTGCAGAATTATTGCTTGAATGATTAGATTTAGAACAATAATAAGTCTGACTCAATTAATAGTCGTACATTTTTAAGTTCTTCAATTACGACAGCAATCGGATCCACGACACCTTTGAATATTCTTGATCTGAATTTCTACTAAGCTTTAAGTTGTAGATTATTCAAATAATTGGAGTTTTTTCTAAAGCTTAATATTATTTTTTTGCTCGCTTAGAAGAGATTGGAAAACAAAAACCAATTAAGCGAGTTTATTTATTATTAAAGTTCTTCTGTTTTATATGAACTGGATTAATATAAGTTCCAATTTCATGTATGTACATATATAATAATATTGAAAATAATAAATATTGAAAATTCAATTTTTTTGGTTCATATTTTATTCATATGGCTGCTCCAGGTAAAGTAAATCTGCAGGTAAAATTCACGTTATATGGCGGTTATATAAATGGTAAAACCGCAGTAAAATTGATTGTCAAATGGCTCGAAAATGTAGAGTGAAATGACGGAAAAATGACCGCCATTTGACGAGCATTGTGACGTGTGTGAGCAGCACAGTGCTATGCTCACATCCTATAAGTGGGAGCGGAATGCACGATCACATTAATAGGAACGAAACGGAAAATTTGGTCACAAAAGTTCATCACGCCCATGCAAACGTGACTATGAATATAACCGCTGCAGAAAGTCACAATGACCGTAAAATGACTAGTAAAATGACGTGGAGCGTTTTTGCAGGGTAGTATTCTTATTTCCGCGGAAATATATGCAACTATTTCATCTGTAAATACTACAGTTTTATTAAACTATCAAATGCAACTCAGCTTGAAGTACCCTTACGTACCAAAAATGCAACTCTAGACCTGAGATTTGCCTCAGGTGAGCGAGGCTGTTTGTAGTTTTGACGTTTATCGCTTAGCTGACACACTTGTATAGGTACACTATGGGCGCAGTACGATTTTGACATTTGTCCACCGAATTTACAAAAACAAAGTACATGGAATTTTTATTTAAGTTTGTAGCTATGTCACCACGCTGCCACCTTGCATCGTTCCGCCATGGTTCCAATGAAGCGTGTATCAATTGTTTTTGCATTTGCATGTTAAATTTATTATTTGAAGCATAATCATACAATACATACTAAAAGAACAACAAGCAGAATACGTGCTAGGAGATTTATTTATTTGAGTAATATGAGTGAAAGAAGGCATAACTGTATCAAAGAATATGCCATCAATGAAAGTATTTGGAAGTCAACTTCATCAACAGAATCCGAAAAAGCAGCAGCATGGCGACGGCAGCTACTTATATTGGGCGATCCGATACAGTAAGCATAAGAAATAACATTTATTTGTGGGAATTTTTTGCAGCTAATATCTATACATTTTTAGTGAATTACCAAGCACCAATACTTATGACTTACTACAGCGGCATTACCGCCGCTTAGATACGGATTGTCTTCAAAATTATCGGAAGCAAAGAATTGAGTCTGTAAAGACACTTTTTAAGAGAAATAAACACGTTGAAACAAAAGAGAGTACATTTAAAAGCGATGCTAATTTATTTGATTGCAATGATTTTGAGCCACCATGCCGCGGTTATTACGAAAGTTGCAAAACACTAGAAATAACAAAAGATGATTTGAAAAGGTTTGTGCAACTAAATAAATTTGAGCAAAATGAGTGCACTGATGTCGACATGCCTATGAGTTCAAAAGGTAGCATGTCACAGTTTTTGCAACCACAAAAACAGAAACAATTTCGAAATTCTATGGAAGCAACGGAAAGCGAAAAACTGGATATTACAACTGCAACTCTCAGCGAAACAAATCCGTTCCAAACAGCGCGAGAAATGTTAATATCTAATACTTTCAAGGTACAGATTTATCTAGAAACTTTATGGTAATAGCCTAGTTGAGGGGTCGACTGCTAATACGCTACCAAAAATATCGAGAGAGGTGTCATTCGACGCGTTTTGACATCAGTATTAATTTTAACTCGTTCAAAAGATATTAACGAAAAACCGAAAAATGACCCGTGGGTCCTTCCGAAACCGGGTGTGGGATCCATAGTATTTTTGTGCAGAAACCTTCCTGCGTTGCCGGCCTTCGGCCGCGCTTATAAAAATTACCCTGGGTGGGTCCAACGCCGGTTTGGAGACCAAAACTATATTCGCGCAAAACACTTATGTTCACAATTTTTTTTGTGGGTACTACAACATTACAACAACCACATGAAAATCGCCAACTTCAACTGAAAATATCTCCGGACAGAGATACAATTTTTCTTTTCCGCTTTCGGATTATTGTTGTCGAGGTCAATACGCGTCTTTTGACACCTCTCTCAACATTTTTGGTATCGTATTAGCAGTCGACCCCTCAACTAGACTTTTACCAACTTTATTAACATTTTTATTGCAAATATTTACGTACCGTGCTCAGACTAGAATAAATTAAAGCAGGATAATAATACGCCATATTTTCGGCCACAATGAGATAGAAATACCATAAAGCTATACCCCAGCGGGTTAGGGGGATAGAATATACCCGCGGTAGGTATGCCTGTCGTAAGAGGCGACTAAAATACCAGATTCCTGAATAGCACTTATTGGAACAAGTTGAAGCGTCCGATGGAGGGGTTAATGTTCAACTGTACGCAAGAAAAGATTGCCCTATCTTCGCCTAAGTCCCATGTGAAAAAAAGGACTTAGGCGATTATTTATTGTGGCCACAGAGATATTCCTTAACAGTCCTTATTAAATATAAACTCAATATATTTTCAGTTGATAGGTAGGTCGTTTTTGAAACAAATTTTGCGATATGGTGTTGAATTACCTCCGCAAGCATCACAAGCAGCCGTAGCAACTTTTATCACGCTATAGTAGCCTTGGCGGCAATAACAAGAACGTTCGCCTCGGGAGATCTGGGTATGTGTATCAAAGAATTTTTATTTTTATTTATTTATTTATTTATTTATTTATTTATTTGTTAGTCTACAAATTTTACAATCAATCAGACTAAATATGAATGAATGAATGAATGAATATAAATGGGTATTACAGTGTAAAATTAACAAGCATACACAGTGAGCAAAATTATATTATAAAATATGTATATACATATATTATTGAGTCAGTTGTTGGACTGTGATGCCGAGCAACGGAATTGATTATCAGTGCTGTCGGAATGGACGTGATTTCGAGCAGCTGATGTATATTTAACACACAATAGTAAGGCTGCGATGTGTGGGAGGTTGGAAAGAACGTGATTCCAAGCCACCCGCCCAAAGTAACTATTGATTATTAGTGCTGTCGGAATGGACGTGATTTCCAGCAGCTGATGTATATTTAACACACAATGAGTAGGGCTGTGATGTGTGGGAGGTTGGAAAGGACGTGATTCTAAGCCACCCGCCCAAAGTAACTATTGATTATTAGTGCTGTAGGAATGGACGTGATTTCGAGCAGCTGATGTATATTTAACACACAATGAGTAGGGCTGCGATGTGTGGGAGGTTGGAAAGGACGTGATTCCAAGCCACCCGCCCAAAGTAACTGGAGCAGGTAACAGATTTAGTTTAACATGCATTTTGAAACAGTTATGAGTTCAAGGCAGTGAGTATATATTTTTTTATACTGTAAAGTGTGTCGCAAGTATCAATATTATTGCAGTGATTATTGAAATCTTGACACAGACAACGAAGAGGTTCATGCATTTGAAAATTCGATCTACATGTATTAAATATAGCGGTTGGAAATACCGAGAGGGCCTAAAAGGGACATTAAACATCACCTCGCCAAGCAGAAATGGACTGTTTATCATCCCCCTTAATAGTTTTACCATAAATAAAACGCCAGCATCTCCCTACGGCTCTGTAGTGAAGGCAGCTGTAAAAGTTTTAACCGGCTGCAATAGGGCGGTAGGTTCCTTGATGGATCCCAGGGCAAATGATTTAAAGCAAAGAGCAAAAATTGCTTCTGGACCGATTCCAATTTTCGCTATGAACCTGATAACGCGGGTTCCAGATAATGGAAGCATATCCAATATAGGTCTTACTAACGATAAAAAAAGAGTTTTAGTGACATAGGGGTCATTGAATTCCTTTGACCACCTTTTTACGAAAGCCAAAGTGCCTCTAGCCCTATTCACTCACGATTCGATATGTAATTGAAGTCCAGTTTAGGGTCCATTATAACGCCAAGATCAGTAAAGTTGTGACTTGCTTAATGATATAATCGCCTATCATGTACTGATAGGTTTTAAAAGATTTCCTCGTAAAACACATAAACTTGCACTTCGGTAAATTTAGTGACATGACGTTCACGTCACACCACTCAACCAGATTATTCAGATCCAATTGAAGAAGTGCCCTATCTTCAGGTGCGCGAATGGGCATAACCAGTTTGACATCGTCAGCGTACATCAGCGGTATGCAGCGCTTCAAAACATTTGGGAGGTCATTAATGAAGAGCAGAAACAACACTGGACCAAGGTGACTGCCCTGTGGAACTCCAGAAGATACATGATGAATTCAGACAAACAATTGTTAAACACAACGGTTTGCTTTCTACCGCGGCCACCGTGGTGTGATGGTAGTCGTGCTCCGCCTATCACACCGTATGCCCTGGGTTCAACTCCCGCACAAAGCAACATCAAAATTTTAGAAATAATGTTTTTCAATTATAAGAAAATTTTTCTAAGCGGGGTCGCCCCTCGCAGTGTTTGGCAAGCGCTCCGGGTGTATTTCTGCCATGAAAAGCTCTCAGTGAAAACTCATCTGCTTGCAGATGCCGTTCGGAGTCGGCCATAAAACATGTAGGTCCCGTCCGGCCCAATTTGTAGGGAAAATCAAGAGGAGCACGACGCAAATTGGAAGAGAAGCTCGGCTTAGATCTCTTCGGAGTTATTGCGCTTACATTTATTTTATATTTTTTTGCTTTCTACCTACCAAGTACGAAGAGACCCAAGAGAGAAGCCATGATGGAAAACCCAATCGATCGAGTTTTAGTAGGAGTAAGGAATGGGAAACTTTATCAAACGCCTTACTGAAATCAGTGTAAATGACATCAACTTCGCAGTTCGTCCTTAAGTTATTGGATACGTGGGTTGTGAACTCCAGCAAGTTAGACACAATGGACTTACCCTGCAAAAGCCATGTTGTGACAGGTCCACTGCCGAAGATACTGCAAAAGCCAGTTGATTTGTGACAACTGATTCAAATAGTTTTGGAATAGCACAAAGTTTGGCTATTCTCTATAGTTTGTGACACAAGATCTACTCCCACTTTTATAAAGTGGTATTATAAACGACTCCTTCCACTTCTTAGGGAATATCCCTTGCCTCAAAGAGGCATTAAATAAGCAGGTAAGGGGTTGACAAAGAAATTGAGCGCAAATTCTGAGCATAACAGATGGTATTTCATCAGGTCCACTGGAGTAGGAGATTTCAGACTTTCCAGATGCCTTAGTACCTCATTGTATGAATCTATGGGATACCTACTGAGTTTAAGCGAAGGTAACATGTATTGACAATCCACCGAGGGGAGTCAGGATAGTCGAGTAGGTAGGTAGGTTGAACTGGCCGGTCCATGAGGACCTCACATAGACTGATTGAGTCCGTAGTGTTACCAGAAGTTTGTTTTAATGATCAAACTGAAAAACCCTATCAAAAACCAGGACATAAGTTATAAAATAACTCCGTCCTCTTGGCAAATACTAGAAGCTTTCCTAGGACTTAAGCCACTTGCTGCTTCTAGATCTGACAGCTGTATCACTCCTAATAGCTGGAGTCTTAGCCTGGCAAGTGCAGGGCACGAGCACAGAACGTGCTCGATCGTTTCCTCCTCCAACCCGCACTTCCTACATCTGCTATCACTGACCAAGCCTAGTTTCAAAGGCATGTGACGCCAGCAGGCAGTGTCCAGTCAGAATACTCGTCATGAGTCTACAGTCCTCTCTTTTTAATGATAGGAGCAACTGTGTTAGTCTAAGGTTGTAAGACCTACACATAATCTTCGACACTTTACAGCCCCGCGCTTGAACCCACGCCTTTCCGCTTGGTCGATCATGTGCACCTCTCGACTTCGCTTAATCTCGCCAATCTAATTGGAACATCTACGGAGCAAGCTTCAAGGGATGCGCCCTTTTTAGCTTAATGACTTACAGTATAAAAATAATTTTGGCTTTAAACTTATTTAATATTTTCACAGTCTTTTATCGCAATTGTAATTCATTGTACATTTCTAACCTATATATTCTAAAGTCTTCTTCGCGAACTCCGTTCTTACCTAGGCAGTCCTTATATTCACGCTGCTTCTAGTTCCATAGTTTATGTATTTTCATGATTAAAATGTATTCTCCTTAGATAATTCGGTGTTTCTTCCTAATTTCATATGATGTATAAATTTCAATGTGAATAATATATCGCTGGTTTACAATGAGCCAGTTGTAACCATTTTAAGCATTGTTGTTTTTGGTGTTCTAAGCGACATTTTAAAATTAATCGCATTGCCTTGTTTTGTTGTATCTGCGAGTTTTTTATTTGTGTGTCCTTTGCTAATACAGGATTGTTGGACAATAGATAAAGTACGGTTTCAATAATTGGATCGATACACTAATAATTTTGTGCGTTTACTAATATATTTACAAGTTCTGTACATAACCAATTTTTTTTGCAATTTTGTTTTCTAAATAACTTATGTTTCTCCAAATCTAAGGTTTTTTGTCGATCCAACTCCTAGTTATTTTGATCTTGTCTACTTGCTGAATTTCACATTCTATCTTCAGAGTAATATTTGCTAAGGTTATTGTTGTGGCACCCATAATGCTTTTTGATTTTTGAAAAATATCATACTTTTGGTTTTATATCCACGTTCACATTTCAACTTTACTATGGCATAGCCATTGTAGAGTGAGTCTAATTCTTTCTTGCATTTCGATACCGCAAAGCCCGCACTTCTTTCACTAATGGTTATCAATGCATCACCGCAAATAGTCGAATATTGCAATATTTCAAGCAGTCTTTATATCGTAAGATAATTTAAACATAGCGGTGCCATACTGAACCTTTGCGGTAGCCCAATATGTACATCAGCAACCGGTGAAACTGCACTTCCAATTATCGTCTTCTCTTTTCTATTACTCAAATAGCTTCATGACCATTCAAGGATTTTCTCTTATCCTATTATTAACATAACTTCATCGTTCCTCTCTATCCCAGTTTCAAAAGCACGTTTTAAGTCTAAAAGACTGAGATCACAACTTTCTTATCATATCTCCTCTTTCCATTCCGCATAACCATATTCATTGCGGTTTTCGCAAGAATGGCTTTTCCCCCCCCCTAAAAACCCCCCCCCCCCCCCCAGATGTTCAGGTATCATATTTGGTATTTATCTAGATATGCCACTAATTGATTTTACCACCGTTTCCATTTTTTTTCATCTGCTGGTAGCGTATTAATTGGGCGCAGTTTCCGCTGGCCTTGGACCTGTATTTTTGCTTTTTTCCGGCAGTACTATATTTTGATACTTCCAGCACTTTGGAACAATGCTACTGTTTATTGATTCATTTATTATATCTTTGTAGAGTGAGCCATGTACATCATTGCATCTTTAAATACCCCTCCGACAAAAGCTTTTTTCCACCATATTGTTTCTAAAAGATTTGTAAATGTTCATTATATCATCTAACTCTAACGCCGTGAATTGAAAAGTTTCAATTGCCATTATTACACTTGTTTTCTGCCGCAATTGGAATTATTTCAATGCTATCATTAATTTTTCAGCTATGCTCTGTACAAAAAATAGTATTTAGGGCATTGGCTATAGCGTATTCCTTCTCGCGGGCATTCACCGTTAATTACTATTTTGCTAACGCCTTCTGTCCTCGGTGAGCTCAGCAAGATGTTTTAAAGACGTCCACATCCGCTTCAATGTCTCCTGCACTATCGAGCACTTTATCTTCCATATATTTCTTCTTTTTATACATAACAGTTTTTTTTATCTATTATTTTTTATGACATTATAATCCACCCAGTGGCCAGTATTTCTAGCAGTATATAGTAATTCACATTTTCTTTTGTGCAGTTTTTTCCCCCCCCTTTTTTTTTTTTTTAGCTCACGGGCATACCACTTATTCCTCAGTTTGGTAGTTGGGTCCTCTTCTCATACGTCAATGCTTGCATAGCTTCCAGTTATAGTTGTTCAGGTCTCAGTTCTACGTTTCTTGCTACTGAGAACCACAGAGCTAAAGTCGCACGTTCCGCAGCAGATTTAAAAGATTTTTTCTGCGCTAAAAAAATATTACTCCGTTGGTGACAGTAGCAACTTTTCTCATTTTCAATATTTAGCTGTTGGTACTTTGAAATGATTGTTTCATGATCGGAAAGTATTCCACTTACATGTTCAGTTTTTAACTTGCTCATTATTGCTGAAGAGTAAGTTTTTTTTTCCTATTTTCGTAGAGGGAGTGCGCAGTTATTCTTGTGTTAAATTTTATTCTTTGTACCATAGCCATTTGTGCAATAACACTTATAAGCTGTGTTTGGTATGTTGATGATATATTCATATTAATGTTTAAAATCTCCAACTATTAATGTTGTCAGATTCCCTGAGGTGTTCATTGATGACATGTTTAAGTATGTCATTAAGGTCAGCATCACTGCTATTTGGTGAGTGATAGAGTACACCCATTTGCCATTTTAACGCATATTTTTTAAGTTTTATGACATGCCCACACATGCCTGTCCAATAGCTTTATTCCACACTAATGCTATATTGGTAAATTGTTCATGGTACATACATTAAACACCACCTTTATGTCTACTGTGAGAATCGCAGCGGTGAATTTATATGTGGAAATGCATAGCTCATAATCCATTTTTATCTGTTGTACATTGTTTCCGCGCATAAACAATGCTGGGTTTTTTTATTTCTATAAAGGTTCCACTCTACTTATTTGCTGTAATACTATTAATATTAAGATATATACAGTCCAGTTGAGCTCCTTTGTTACTCCAGGTTTTGTTTTAGTTTTTTTGGGGAGGGGGGGGCTTGTGCTTTGTGGTTACAGATTCCTCGTTGGTTGCTAATAGCCAATCTTCCCTTCCTGGCTATGAGCTTTTGTTGATACACAGGAACACATTCTGTCCATGGAATCGTGAGTTTTCGTCCAGTCCCAAATTTAATTCTTATTTGCCCTGATTGCATTGATGCATTGATTTATTGCTTTTTATTGCATACCACCTATTTGATGCTCAACCCAAGCATTTTGTCATACTTCTTTTTCTTTGCGGTCACTGGCTTTGTGATTGAAGCCTTTGCAATTTGAAACAACAGAGTACTTGCACTTCATCATATACCTCTGCACCGCTCCCAGCCTACATTAGCCTTTCTCCGCTAGTATATTCATAAAAGCTATACCTCCACTTCAATTACGGCACTATATAAAATTTTCTCATTTTTTTTTAACTTCATCCTGCTTGACAATTTTTTATATCTGTTTCGTATAGACATTATTCTGACCGTTTATTCTCTGGGTAAGCTCCTCATTATCTACTTGAATTTATACCAGTTACAATAACGGTTGGTTCACTTTTATAGGAATCTTCACATTGTCTTATTTCGCAGGCTTTCTCAATAGCAAATTTTTTATTTTCTCACGATCATGGTCCATTTTGCACTCTCTACAATCACTACACCGCTTTGTCTTGCTCATATTTGTAATTTGTAAGCTCCTTTGGATCGACATTCAAGTTTAGATCATTTTTGTTTTTTTCGCACCTTGCTTGTATTTGGTTTAACTATTAAGGGAACAACTTTCTAAATCTCTGGCACGCTTTGTTACAATGCATACGATTGCCTTGGCTTCAACATTGCCGTTTCTCTTTATTTCGTGCATATTTTGTTATTTCCATTACTTAATTGTTTCAATCATTTTCTTTTGTCAATTTTTATTGCTTTTTAACTCTTCGCATACTGCTCACTGCTTCGCTTAACGCCTTCTGCTATTTCACGGATTTGTTGTTTACTTCTTCACACTCTTTCGCAAGACTTCTTGAGCTTTTTGCATTGCGTTGATTCTTCACTAAATGCAACTTCCACTGCTTTAAGTACTTGTTTAATCTCTCGCTCATTTCTTTAGTGATTATCAAACTCACTTCTATACTCTGCTAATTGTTGTCCATTTCTGCCTTTACCACCATTTGCATATCTTTAAG
>JARSSU010025670.1:0-21907 GCA_029619165.1 Eurosta solidaginis | reverse complement strand
CTAAATAAAAGATTTCTAAAATATCAACCTGAATCCTGATATACCTACCTAATTATTTTCTAGCTTTTAGTATTATTATTACTTCATGTAAGTATTGTTTTCAATAAAACCGTTTAACTTACAATTTTTTTTAATTATTTTATTTTCAAGTTTTTAGTCATTATTTAATTGCCTATTATTTCTCATTCTATTTAGTGACTCTATATTACAAGGACAATTTTTTACAATCTAAGTCCTGAATACATAATCCTTCCAATATTTTAATGTCACTTCTACCGGACTGTATGTAATATTTGTTCCAAATATGAGCTAAATCGGACATCATAGAACGTTTTCTATTCATGTATGCGGGGCCCGGAAGGTTTTTGTGGGCCCGGCAAAGCAAAGCAGTATTGACAGTACTCTAACTAGGATTTCATAGATACGTACATATTTGTTGCTACAAGAAATTGTTTTAAAATTGAAAATCGCCTAACTTAAATCATAAGCATCCGATCAAATACTATAGGGCATAGTCATAGTCGAAATAAAATGTGATTTTAAGTTAGATAAACGTTTTTGACACATTTTATAAGCGCTATCTGTTAAAAATACTAATTTAAATCACATTTTATTTCGACTTCCCAACGAATTAAGTGGTCGCCATTTCCTTCAAATCATACTCCATACTACTCTAAAAAAACGGAGATTTGCCCTGGGGCCCGGAAGGTTTTTGTGGACCCGGCAAGGCAAAGCAGTATTGACAGTACTCTAACTAGGATTTCATAGATACGTACATATTTGTTGCTACAAAAAATTGTTTTAAAATTGAAAATCACTTAACTTAAATCATAAGCATCCGATCAAATACTATGGGCGCATAGTCATAGTCGAAATAAAATGTGATTTTAAGTTAGATACACGTTTTTGACTCATTTTTATAAGCGCTATCTGTTAAAAATGTTTCAACTAACTTAAAATCACATTTTATTTCGACTTCCCAACGAATTAAGTGGTCGCCATTTCCTTCAAATCATACTCCATACTACTCTAAAAAAACGGAGAAAAAGTAAAGCGTGATTGGCTCATTTGGAGTGCAACAAAAGAAGCGCTTTCTTGTTTTCCACGCCGGCTTTTCAGCAAAATTTCCGAAAATACCCGATCAGCTTTGACAAAATCTTCAGGTTATTCTAAAGGTTGGAAGATGTTACACGACAAAATTCCTGAACATGAAAATAGTCAAAATCATAAAAGTTGCTATATAGAGTGGCGCCAATATGAAATGAGAATTCGAAATGCAAGTTCAGTGGATTTTCTCTTAGCGGAAACCCTTAAAAATGAAGCAGCTCGCTGGAGAGAGATACTTCGCAGAATTCTTGAAGTTGTTTTATTTCTAGGAGAAAAAGGATTGGAATTTAGAGGGGATAATTCATTGATCCGAAATCCAAAAAATGGAAACTTTTTTGGTATTTTGGATCTGATCAGCAATTATGAACCCCTATTGCATGAACAATTGGAGAAGGTGAGGGAATCTCAAACGAAAAAGAATCATCTCCAAGCACATTATTTGTCTGATGGAATACAAATGAGTTCATAGAAATCTGTGCAAGTCAAGTAATTAGAAAGATAGAAGGCGAGAGAAAGTCCGTCAAGTATTACACAGTAATAGTGGATGCGACCCCTGATTCGGAGCATATTGAGCAGACTGTTTTTATATTGCGTTATGTTTTATTAGACAGGGACTCCGAAAAATGGAAAATCCATTAAATTTATAGTTTAAATTTATGTGGGGTGCAAGTTGCTGAATGTTGTGCAGAAGTCATCAAATTTTTCGGTATTATGCAGAAATTGTATAATATCTTTAACGCAAGCCCTCGGAGATGGGAAATTCTCAAGGAAAAAACTAATTGCTCCTTGCACAGCATGTCACAAACACGATGGTCTGCTCGTGTGGATAGTGTGAAACCTTTCGCAACTCACATTCCCCAAATATTGAAAGCTATTGATGAAACCAAGCTTTTGAATCTGAGTTCAGAAATAGTAACGGATTTGAAAGGTATTTAAGTATATATGGAGAAATTTGAGTGTATCCTCTTAGCCTCCATTTTGGCTCAAAGTGTTGACTGTAATCAACCATCGAAATGTGGTACTGCAACCTAGAAATGCCACACTGGACGAGAAAACAGAAAATATACGTAGCCTGATTGATGAGCTGAAGAAGTTCAGGGATCAATGGTCGATCATACTTCAAGAAAGTAAGGTTCTGGCAGGGAGTATAGGAGTTGTGAATGCCTGAAAAATGTATGTATGTTATGTTATTTTTTACTGGATTGAGTTTATTTTTTAGTGGGCCCGTAAACGCGAACTGTCCTAGGGGCCCGGCTCGGCTCTCTGCGGCCCTGTGTATAATGTGTTCCGAATATGAGCCAAATCGGACCACAAATACGATTTTTGTGAATACCTTGGGCCTTGCGCCACCTAGCGGCGATTTTTTTTCATAGGTCGCTTTATATTCTTGTATGTATTATGTGTTCCAAATATGAGCCAAATCGGACGGCAAATACAATTTTTGTGAATATCTCGATCCTTACGCGACCTAGCGGCGATTTTATAGTCAACGGTCGTGGCCTGTGAGAACAGAACTTTGTGTCGGGAAAGGAAACATAAAATTTTAGGCAATTGTTGAAGTGGAAAAAGTGTTAATGCCGCCTCTGCACATTAAATTAGGATTGATGAAACAATTTGTCAAAAACTGGATCAAACTTCAGAAGCATTTGAGTACTTGAGAAAATTTTTCCAAAGTTATCGGAAGCAAAAATTAAGGCTGTTGTTTTTGTTAGTCCAGAAATTAGACAGATTTCCGCCGATGAAAAATTGTCAACATTTCTGAATCGTATTCAAAAAGCGAGTTGGAACTAGGGCTTCCGATTTCTCGAACTTGTAACTTGGGTAACCCTGCAATGTGTTTGTATGACATGGGTACCAAATGGAAGGTATTAAAGAGTATTTTTGAAGGGAGTGGGCCATAGTTCTATAGGTGGACGCCTTTTCGAGATATCGCCATAAAGGTGGACCAGGGGTGACTCTAGAATGTGTTTTTACGATATGGGTATAAAATGAAAGGTGGTAATGAGTATTTTAAAAGGGAGTGATCTTTAGTTCTATAGGTGGATGCCTTTTCGAGATATCGCCATAAAGGTGGGCCAGGGGTGACTCTAGAATGTGCTTGTACGATATGGGTATCAAATGAAAGGTGTTTATGTGTATTTTAAAAGGGAGTGGCCCTTAGTTCTAGAGGTGGACGCCTTTCGAGATATCGCCATAAAGATGGACCAGGGTTGACTCTATAATGTGTTGTACGATATGGGCATCAAATTAAAGGTACTGATGAGGGTTTGAAAAGGGAGTGGCCCTTAGTTGTATATGTGAAGGCGTTTTCGAGATATCGACCAAAATGTGGACCAGGGTGACCCAAAATATCATCTGTCGGGTACCACTTATTATGAAGTTTCTAAAAGTGTGAGGCGTAGCATAACCTTATTAAGGTTCAGTCATATATAAGATATATGACTATCAATAGAAATTTTACGCGTCCAACGCTTTTACTTAATTGTCTGATCAACGCCCTATATTGATGAGGAGTGTGATGACTAGTACCTAGGACCTACCTAATTATTTTCTAGCTTTTAGTATTATTATTACTTCATGTAAGTATTGTTTTCAATAAAAATTGTTTTCAAAAAAAATATATATATTTTATTTTCAAGTTTTTAGTCTTTATTTAATTGTCTATTATTTCCCATTCTATTTAGTTTATTTAGTGACTCATTATTACAAGGACTCTTTCCTGACAATTTGTTACAATCTAAATCCTGAATATATAATCCTTCCAAAGACTTTACTCGACTCTGCGCCACGTATGCTTGTCCCTCCTCCAACTCCAAAATATTTTGATGTCACTACTACCGGACTGTATGTAATATTTGTTCCAAATATGGGCCAAATCGGACATCATAGGTCGCTTACTATTCTTGTATGTATTATGTGTTCCAAATATGAGCCAAATCGGACCACAAATACGATTTTTGTGAATATCTCGAGCCTGGCGGCACCTAGCGGCGATTTTTTTCTTATTATTGCATTGTCATCGGGTTCTGAACTATACTCCAAGTTTCAAGCCTGTAGCTTATCGGGAAGTTACTTAAATTTCAATTACAAAATTCGTGCCAGTCAACTCAACCTAAATAAAACCTTTTAAAAAGATTTTATTTCGGAAGAAGAGTTTTGTTTCTTATTCCCGTAGGTACAGGACCCCATAAACTTCAATACAACACTGTAAGTTATTTCTAGTACCTCATTAAATGTAATCAGGTTCCGTTATTGCACAGTTGAAACTTTTACGACGTTTGATTTTCATCTGAGTCCTGTGGCTAGATTAAGTAAATGTGAGTTTTTGAGAAAATCACACTTACAGAATCTTGGCTCTGGTATAAAATTGCAACGTTTAAGGGAAAAAGTAAGCATTTATAAAATAGCATTACCAAAACCGCTTGATTTCATTTATGATTTACAGAGTTTGCTACATAGTTCGGCTACACCAGAACGCCGATTCTTACTAAAACCTAACTGCGGTATAAATTTTATTTCATTGCAATTAACAACTAACCTAATGCTGGAACTAAGAGCTAAAGGAACTAAAAGACATAGATATATTATAGAAATGTGAAAATATAATACCTAAAATTACACTTTGTTTACTACGCGCAAACGAAAGGACGGGTGCGAGCTGTAGCAATGGTAAGGAAACAGCTGCATTCATATATGCTGCCTAATTACACTACTGAGGACCTCGTAGTGGTGGCCGTTGAACAAAAGAATAAGCAGGCATTTATCCTGGAGTCCTGCTACGTGGCCCATGCTACGGAGGTTCCACCCATGGAGTGCAAGGGGCTAGTACAGGACGAAGGGCTGTTGGTCATAGGCGCGGATGCAAATGCGCACCACAATGCTTGGCCAATCTTTCTTTTGATACATCATGCAAACCAATTTGCAGATAGCCAACAGGGGAGATGTCCCTATATACATAAATTGGTCCAACATCCAGTGTCTAAAACTTATGTTATCAATCAAGGAGTCCAAAAGAACGTAAAAAACTTGCTGTTTGAATTGAGTTTCGGAATCACACTCAGGTGATTCGCCAGGTAATTTATCGAACTGGCGCTTTCTTATCTTCCTTCTTTTCTTCATTTCTCTGCGAAGGTATTCACAACTCCTATACTCCCTGCCAGAACCTTACATTCTTGAAGTATGATCGACCATTGATACCTGAACTTCTTCAACTCGTCAATCAGGCTACATATATTTTCTGTTTCCACGTCCAGTGTGGCATTTCTAGCTTGCAGTACCAGATTTCGATGGTTGACTACCGTCAACACTTGAGCCAAATGGAGGCTAAGAGGATACACTTAAATTTCCCCATATATGATTCAATACCTTTCGAATCCCTTACTGTTTCTGAACTCAGATTCAATATTTGGGGAATGTGAGTTTTCAAAAGGTTTCACAGTATCCACACGAGCAGACCATCGTGTTTGTGACATGCTGTGCAAGGAGCAATTAGCTTTTTCCTTGAGAATTTCCCATCTCTGAGGGCTTGCGCTAAAGATATTATACAATTTCTGCATAATACCGAAAAATGTGATGACTTCTGCACAACATTCAGCAGCTTGCACAAGGTACAAATATTGCCAGGGAGTTATCTCTCAGGATATGACTCTGCGCTCCTTTGTAATGACCGCTCATATTACTGCCATTATCATACCCATGCACACGGCAGTCATCCAGGGGAACATTGTGCTTTTTTAGAGTGCTGCGAATCAGCTCAGCGATAGCTTCTCCTGTTTTTACGTTACGCTCGACAAACTCTAAGAAGCGTTCTTGGATTTTCCATTTTTCGGAGTCCCTGTCTAATAAAACATAACGAAATATAAAAACAGTCTGCTCAATATGCGCCGAATAAGGGG
The DNA here is from genome assembly GCA_029619165.1 of Eurosta solidaginis. NCBI lineage: Eukaryota > Metazoa > Arthropoda > Insecta > Diptera > Tephritidae > Eurosta > Eurosta solidaginis. The sequence continues at coordinate 15,905 of JARSSU010025670.1, read as the reverse complement.
TTGCATCCACTATTACTGTATAATACTTGAGGGACTTTCTCTCGCCTTCTATCTTTCTAATTACTTAACTTGCACAGATTTCTATGAGCTCATTTTGTATTCCATCAGCCAAATAATATGCTTGGAGACGATTCTTTTTCGTTTGAGATTTCCTCACCTTCTCCAAATGGTTATGCAATAGGGGATCATAATTGCTGATCAGTTCCAAAATACCAAGAAAATTTCCATTTTTTGGATTTCCGATCAATGAACTATCCCCTCTAAATACCAATCCTTTTTCCTAAAGAAATAAAACAAAATCAAGAATTCTGCGAAGTATCTCTCTCCAGCGAGCTGCTTCATTTTTAAGGGTTTCCGCTAAGAGAAAATCCACTGAACTTGCATTTCGAATTCTCATTTCATATTGGCGCCACTCTATATATCAAGTTTTATGATTTTAACTATTTTCATGTTCAGGAATTTTGTCGTGTAACCTCTTCCAACCTTTTTCTTTAGAATAACCTGAAGATTTTGTCAAAGCTGATCGGGTATTTTCGGAAATTTTGCTGAAAAGCCGGCATGGAAAATAAAAAACGCTTCTTTTGTTGCACTCCAAAGGAGCCAAGCACGCTTTACTTTTTCTCCGTTTTTTTTAGAGTAGTATGGAGTATGATCTGAAGGAAATGGCCACCACTTAAGTCGTTGGGAAATCGAAATAAAATGTGATTGCATTTTTGACAGATAGCGCTTATAAAATTGTGGTAAAAACGTTAATCTAACTTAAAATCACATTTTATTTCGACTATGACTGTGCCCCAGAGTATTTGATTCGATGCTTATGATTTTAGTTTAGTGATTTTCAATTTTAAAACAATTTCTTGTAGCAACAAAATATGTATATATCTATGAAATCCTAGTTAGAGTACTGTCAATACTGCTTTGCCTCGCCAGGCCCCCAAAAACCTTCCGGACCCCAAAAACCTTCCTGGCCCCTGGGGCAATTGCCCTGACTGCCCCCCCCCCTCTCCGCGGCCCTGCCGATGGCCCAGGCAGCCAGTGCTTTACACAGTGTAATAAGTATTTATAGTTGTTTCTATTTAATTAAATAAAAAATAAATAAATATTATTATATTATTAAATATGTATTTGAGTCTACTTATAGACGATATCTTCAGCGTGCGACTTTATTGGTTTACTAATTTTTAAATATATAAAATTAGATTGTTTTGTTAATATCGGGGAGAGGGCTAGGGGAGGCGCCAAAAAAATATAGTGCCCCGCGCGCAAGAAAACCTAATACGCCAATGGATTTACCACATCACACTTCTCGAGAACAGCCGAAGTCTTGGTGTAATCTCCCTCCAAGAAAGCCGGAGTCTTAGCATTATTAATCTTTGGCACTTCCGAGAAAGCGGAGTCATAGCGTTATATCCCTTTGCCTGGTCTTCTACTTCCGTGGTTGGCACATTACCACATTTAACGTCTTCCCTCTGACTTGCAGCGTTCGAGGTTGTTACATTGGAGGTTTTTGCTACCTCGGTATTGGGGCTCATCTGTTCTACAGCTTCGTGCCTACTTATCTTGTCTATGCTGTAACGACAGCCTTTCACCATAGGTACTGGTTTGAGTGAATGGTAGCGTGTGTCCGTATCTGTGTGTAGTGTGTCTAGGTTCATGCCTCAGCCACAATGTTGCGAAGAACGTATCTACACTCCGCCATGACAACAATGTTGCAGCGGAAGTGACCAGTCGCTTCGGCATCAGGTTGGTTTTAGCTGCAACAATGTTGCCAAAGGTATAGCTACATTGCGGTGAGGGCACGAACGAACCACACCAATTTTTTGCCAACTTAAAATTAGGTAAATTACCCTGCTTTTCATCGGCACCAAAACCCGGTTTCTAGCTGTGCAAGCGGGCAACAGCTGTCCCTTTAACTAATATTCTTTTTTTATGCACATTTGTTCTCTTACATCGCCACCACAACTACAGATTTCATACTACCAACTAAACCAGAGCCGGCCAAAAGTTGCACATTGTGTAATTTTGAGTTCGTATTTTCACACAGACACTAACGATGTGCTATCACGATCGTTTGCTTTCGCTTGTCACTCACTAAAATCAACAGTGAATGCTAAAGGAAAAGTCCATGCTACTTTTTGGGCATATAATCAAAATAATATGCTGCAATGTTAAAGTGACTTTTAATACGTTTTAGTTAGTATTATTAAGTTCCTTTGAACATACATATTAATATTGACATTTAAATATTAATAATTAATTAATTATTAATATAAATTGACAATTTAATATAAGTAACTTTTTATACGTTCTACTTAGTTTTATTAATTTTTATACATTTTTTTTTATTGAATAACTTTATGTTTTGAAAATATATATTTCTACTTTTGCACTTACTTGTTTTATAGTTATTTCTTAATGAAAAAGTGATTTTTTTAAGTAAATTTTGCATTGAAGAAACACCATACCTTCTTTTATAAAAAAGTTTTATCTGGCTAGCTCGACCTCCGTGTTCTTAGTTATATGAATATAAGTAAATATTGTTAGGATTAGCTTGAAATTTCGAACTTCACAGTCCACATTTTCTTTTAGCATACTGTGGGGGAGTTGTCACCCAATTTTTACACACACTTATGCAATTGTTTTAGTATTTGTGTGGCCGGCTCTGAACTAAACGATTCTCCAAGATCACCATCGAGTGATCTTGCTGAGTAATTGAGTGACAAATGTATGTTTGAGTATTTTTTTTCCTTTCAGCACAGGTATCTACTCAACTGCAGCGGCGCCGTTGGAGAACGAGAGACTGGTGAGTGCAATTAAAGAATTTGGTATTTACGTTTATATCAGCGTACGTATGTATGAACATGTATTGAGATCGATTCACTGATCTTGAGAAAACAGAAGATCAGGAAAGAAAGAAAAAAATGTTTGAATAGATGTCCATACATAATTACGACAATTATACATACATATTTTACTTATCTGCTTGCAAACTCAGTTGCTTTTAGTTCCTTTTTTTCTTCCTTTCTATTTGTCCATTTACGGTAGGTCATGGATTAGGGTTTTCTCTTTTCATTTCCTTTTTTTTGTAGCTTATATTGTTTACAGGTTTATGAATTCGGAATTGTATCTTTAGGATTTGAATTCACTGACTGTAAGTATTAAGATATTAGAGGGGTTCAGTAACAAAAGGCAGAGGTTTGAACTTCTATAGTGAATTTTTTTTTGTACCATTTGGAATTGGAATTTGACTTGTTAAGAAATTGGTTAATGAGAGGGAATTAAGGTGTAGGTGCTGCGCTTGTGAGCGATAAGGGTAAGTGGAGGTGAACATAGGGAAATTACTTGTTGACGGACGGACGGACTTATGTCAGGTTTGGGGCACTGTAAGTAGATAGGAGTCAGCACAGTACCCACGGTGCAGTGCAAGTTGCACTGCAGAGGGAGGGTAGACTCCACCTGACAGGACAGGCCTTCATCCTTTTCCCTCTTAACTTTCCCCTCACGTATGTTTCGACTTTTTCAGCTTTCCCCTCTTTTTCCCATCATGCAGGTATGTACCTCTATTTTGTTCATGTGGCTGCGGGTGAGGACGGTGGTGAAATGCCCCGCCCAAGACGACGAGCTAGCCTGGGCCCGCAGGCATACCTGCTTGCCGCCGCTCCTCACCGCCCCCAACAAGCCAGCCACGTAACAATGGCGCCCAACGCTAATAGCCCAGTAGTCTTTTTAGTTTTTTGTCTTTCCATTTAGTTAATTTTTTTCAGTTTTTTTTTGATCTACATTAATCCGCTTTAATTCTTTTTAGTTTCCAAAAGCATGGGACCATGACAACAGCAGATGAAGCGGCTTTGGGAGTGTACGAGAGAAAAGTTCTTCGAAAGATTTATGGACCTCTACGCGTTGGCGATGGCGAGTACCGAAGAAGATTTAATGATGAGCTGTACGAGCTATACGCAGACATCAACATAGTTCAGCGAATTAAAAACGCAGCGGCTGCGCTGGCTAGGCCATGTTATGCGAATGAAAAATGATGATCCGGCCAAGAAAGTGTTCCTATCGGAACCCGCCTATGGAAGCAGAGGTAGAGGGCGGCCCCCACTCCGTTGGAAGGACCAGGTGGAAAACGATTTAAACTCCCTTGGTGTGACCAATTGGCGCCGGTTGGCGGAGCGAAGGAGCGACTGGCGCGCCTTGTTGGACGGCCATAACCGTTTAGACGGTTAAGCGCCAATTAAGTAAGTAAGCAATAGCCCGATCAGTTTTTTTTTCATTCTTCTTTTCAAATCACTTTTAAAATTGTATCTCCTCTTTTGTTCTTTTTCAATCTCCATTAACTTTTAAAGTTCCGTGTTTATTTCTTATTTAGCCTTATTAGTTTACAAAATTTTCATTCAGTTTCCTTTTATTATTTTTTTTTGTTTCTCAACGCAATAGCAAAAAACTTGTGATCTTTTGCATAATTGCTTCTAGTTACAAAAAGTTTTTTCAGTTTTCGTTTGGCCTTAAATCCACAACGTAATAGCCAAATAACGTTCTTGTTTTTTTTGCTTACCATTTTTCTGTTATGTTACTACTTTTTCCTTTTGTTTACCCTTCACTAATTGTAATGCTTTCGATCTACACTTTTTTCTTGAAATCGCAACCCTAATTTCCCCCCGACTGAGGACAAGGACCGTCATGATGGCAACGTCGTTCGGGTCCGCCTGGCCGATAAGTGTCATCATGACGAAAGGATAGGGATAAGCTGAGTGACCATGTCAGGGTTCCATTGCTGAACTTCAACAGTTTGGCAAAGTGGTATCTGGCATGGCACCAAGCTAGCAGATGGACGTTAGTAGCAGATCGTGGCGAGCTGTTGAAGCTGCCTTACCTGTGATCCCGCATGGCCGGTAAGTGAGGCTTGCAGACGTCGCCACGATAGATAGGAGTAGGGGGTGTGGCAGCCACACCTGCAAACTAGTTAATAGGTATGATGTGCCACGCTTCCACGGACAGCAAGACGACTGACTAGACACATTACAGAGACGAACGTCATCGCCTTCAGAACCTTCGCCAAGGCAGCACCAGAATCACCAAAGCAAACATAAATTTACCTTTTTTTTGACAGAAGTTGATTTTGCACATTGGGTGTTAGGAAGTTTTGGATTTTAAGTCACAATTTTTTTATTTCGAAATCATTAGTATTTTGAAATATCCTAAAGTACCACCATATTGTTTGAATGGTAGTTTTGTTTAGATTTTTTTTTCTATTATTTTTTTTGATAACTTTTTCCCCATTTTTTTGTTTCATCACTCATACAACTTGAATTGGAATTCTGTTTTACATACATATACATACATATATTCACGCAAACATATTCGAATGTAATTTTTGTTTTAATCATTTTAATACTTTATTTTTTTTGTTACATGTATTGACATACGCTTTATTTCTTTATTATTTTTTTTAATATTTTTTCAAAAACCGATTTGATTTGATCAAGATTATTTTGGTTTTAATTATTTTTTTTATAACACATTCAACCATAGTGTTTGGATTCAGCTTATCACTTTTCTAAGTTATTTTTTTTTCTTTGGTTGTTGTTGTTGTGTTGTTGTTGTAGCGATAAGGTTGCTCCCCGAAGGCTTTGGGGGAGTGTTATCGATGTGATGGTCCTTTGCCGGATACAGATCCGGTGGCGGCCACCGTGGTGTGATGGTAGCGTGCTCCGCCTATCACACCGTATGCCCTGGGTTCAACTCCCGGGCAAAGCAACATCAAAATTTTAGAAATAAGATTTTTCAATTAGAAGAAAATTTTTCTAAGCGGGGTCGCCCCTCGGCAGTGTCTGGCAAGCGCTCCGATTGTATTTCTGCCATGAAAAGCTCTCAGTGAAAACTCATCTGCCTTGCAGATGCCGTTCGGAGTCGGCATAAAACATGTAGGTCCCGTCCGGCCAATTTGTAGGGAAAAATCAAGAGGAGCACGACACAAATTGGAAGAGAAGCTCGGCCTTAGATCTCTTCGGAGGTTATCGCGCCTTACATTTATTTTTTTTTATCTAAGACATAGTAGTTTACGTTTCTTTATACACACATCCATAACTTGAATTCTCCATTATATACACACATACTCACGAACATATTAACTAAATTGCTTTTATATATATTAAGTTTGTATATTGTTTTTTTTTATATTATTTAAAATCGTACATATTTATACTTATATTTTTTTTTGGGTTTTCTAAAGTCCCTCGCATTTCGAGTTACATTTATTTTTATCCTTCTTGGTTTGATTTGTTTTCCTTAAGATAAACTATTTATTTCCGATAGCATCTCGTTTTTTTTTGTTTTTCTCAAATTGCGGTTGAGTTTTACATTGGTCGGAATTTGGGTACCTTGTCATTACGGTGTCTGGCTCTATCGCCGTAATTTTCTTACGCGTCTTATTGCCGTTTTGTTTTGGTTTTCTCAGGCAGTGAATGTCTGAGAACGAGGAACGCGAAAACAGAGTTGTTGGGGGATTGGGGATCTTAGATTCTAATAGGCGCTTAACTAGGAGCCGTGCGCGAGCCCTAGAAAACCAGATCGCTGGTTCCGTGTTCAATCAAATCGACACTGGTATTCCCAGGGCCGTCGACTTTGTGCCTACAGATTATTTCAATAGGTGCGCGTCGCGGATTTTCGATCGTTTGGCCCTGAACGTCCACTTAGGGTCTCTTTCGCGAACGGAGTGTCGTTTAACGAGACAGGGGACAGTTTGAAGTTCTCGCAGAAAATCGATTTGGTGTGCCAAATGTCCGATAGCGAGAACGTGGGTGCACAGGGGAGCGATGTTCCATCGCGAAACGCACCAGCAATGGTTTCTCGGCGGCCTAAATGCTCCTCGCACCGACGCCAGTGAGCATGCAACCAATGTTGAACAGCTGAGCCGCATGATGGCGATGATGGCGCAACAACAAGATTTGGTGGTGCAAATGGCGGGTGAAGTGCGAAGCATCAAGACCAAATGTCGATCATCTTGGTGGTCGCGTGGCAGAGATGGAGGCATCCAGTCACGCGGTGGGACATCGGTCCGCTGTGGCATCCACGCCCGAGCCTCAGAACCGAAGGGGGGAAACTGCTACACGCAGCAGTATTCCGAGTGGCAGTCGGATTACTGAGCGAGATGATAGTGACCCTCCAAGGTGGAAAAAATTAGACCTCGAAAAATGGCACATCAAATTCAATGGGACCAACAAAGGGATGAGCGTCGAAAGCTTCATCTTTCGTGTTGAGCGAATGCGGGAACAACATGCTATTTCCTTCTTCCAGCTTTTCACGGACTTTCATTGTCTGGTGTCCGGCGGTGCCTTGAAGTGGTATTGGCAGGTCCTCGAAGACCATGCAGATGAGCCCGATTTCGGTTACTTCGAGCTGAAAGCCGAGATGCTAAGCCACTTCAAGTCAGCTGAGTCCGATTATGAAATAATCCGTGAAATCATGGAGAGGAAACAGCAACCCGCCGAAGCTTTCGACGACTTCTATGGCGAAGTACATAATTTGACATTCCGTTTGCGGAAGAGAATCCCTGAGAAGGAGCTGGTGGGCATAATCAGGGGCAACCTCAAGCCGTACCTTGCCAATTTGACCTTCGCGATCAAAATGGACTCATTAGCGGAGCTCAAAACCGAATGCAAGAGAGGCGAGAAACTCATTAAAGAAAACAAGAATAGGTCAAGGGCGGTTAATGAATTAGGGTTTGAAATGCCAGATTTAGAGGGTAAGAAAAGTAGAAGCTTTCGGTAGGAAACTCCAACCCCAAATCCCAGCCCATCCCAATAGTGCCCGTCCGTCTGTTAGTAATTCTGTTAGTCCTGCGTCTAAATCCACTGTCAATTCCTTTTGTGCGTCTCCCTTCCATTTAATGTTGTGTTTTTCGTGCGGTATGCCGGTCGATCATTATGTGAAAAACCAACATCATTACAAACATACATCATATGAAAAGAACACAAAAACCAAATAAATGTTCGTCCGCGTTTCACAACATGGTGTGTTTTGCTTGTGGTAGTGATGCGTCCTTCTGTGTTTTTAAACACAAACAGGGAAACCCGAGGCTGGCGGAGTTGACCGGGGACTCCAGCCAGGAGTTAGGCAACCCGGCAGCCCTGAAATAAGAATCCTGAAGAGAGAAGAAATAGAAAAGAGAGGGGAGGTTAGGAAAGCACAAGGGACCGTGGAAAAACGCGAAGTAAAGAGTTTGCACCAAAGAAAGCTAGATTATGAAGAAGCAAGAAGAAGGATATTTTGTGAAATCATAAGTACTAATAGGAAAAAGAGAAATTTTTGAGAAGATTCATAAGATGAGGGAGAAAAGGAGATATTTCAAGAGGTTGCGCAGCAAAATTGTCGCGACAATTTTCACTGTAAAAGGTGACAATAGATTTTTTGCCAAAACGAGTGTAAGAGGTCAGGAAGTATTGGCTCTCTTGGATTCCGGGGCGAGTGCCAGCTGCTTAGGAAAAGGCTCAGCGGCACTCCTGTGCGGTAAAGAGGCCTTGATTGTGCCAATCAGGGGCCAAAATATCCGAACCGCGAACGGGGAGGAAACCGCCGTGGTAGGGGTCATAAAGTTACCAGTCGTGTGGGATAATACGACCAGAGAATTGGAATTTTTGATAGTTCCTGATCTGCAACAGGAAGTGTATTTTGGGATAGACTTTTGGCAGGCCTTTGGTATGAGTGTTGTGAGTAAAGGTATGAATGGGAATGTGGGTCCAAAAATTGCCAGTGTGGCGGAGCTTGTACCCGCCGAGGGTGACTTGTCTTTCGATGCCGTGCAACACGTTTTAACGACGGAACAGAATAATATGTTGGAGCGTGTTAAGGCCCAATTCCCGTCCTTCGCGGTACTGGGGTTAGGCCGGACAGACAAAGAGGAACACGTCATCGAGGTGGTGGACGAGAATCTGCCAGTCAAACAACGCCACTATCCAATATCACCAGCCATACAAAAATTAATATATGCAGAGTTGGACAGGATGTTAGGCATGGGAGTAATAGAGGAGTCCAACAGCAGCTGGAATTCACCGGTCTCCTTGGTCATTAAAGGAACAAAGAATCGCCTATGCTTGGACGCTCGTAAGGTGAATGAGAGAACAGTTAAAGACGCATACCCATTATCCCACATCGATGGAATACTCAGCCGGCTACAAAACACGAGATATATCTCTGCAATTTACCTCAAGGATGCTTTCTGGCAGATTCCCCTCGAAAGAAACATCACGTGAGAAGACTGCCTTCACTGTCCCTGGCCGACCCCTATACCAATTCACGGTCATGCCTTTCGGGTTGTGCAATGCAGCACAACGAATGTGTCGTCTCATGGACAAGGTCATTCCGGCCGCTTTACGTGAATGTGTTTTTGGTATCTACTCAACTGCAGCGGCGCCGTTGGAGAACGAGAGACTGGTGAGTGCAATTAAAAAATTTGGTATTTACGTTTATATCAGCGTACGTATGTATGAACATGTATTGAGATCGATTCACTGATCTTGAGAAAACAAAAGATCAGGAAATAAAGAAAAAAATATTTGAATAGATGTCTATACATAATTACGACAATTATACATACATATTTTACTTATCTGCTTGCAAACTCAGTTGCTTTTAGTTCCTTTTTTTCTTCCTTCTATTTGTCCATTTACGGTAGGTCATGGATTAGGGTTTTCTCTTTTTCATTTCCTTTTTTTGTAGCTTATATTGTTTACGCGTTTATGAATTCGGAATTGTATCTTTAGGATTTGAATTCACTGACTGTAAATATTAAGATATTAGGGGGTTCAGTAACAAAAGGCAGAGGTTTGAACTTCTATAGTGAATTTTTTTTTACCATTTGGAATTGGAATTTAACTTGTTAAGAAATTGGTTAATGAGAGGGCATTAAGGTGTAGGTGCTGCGCTTGTGAGCGATAAGGGTAAGTGAAGGTGAACATAGGGAAATGACTTGTTGACGGACGGACGGACTTATGTCAGGTTTGGGGCACTGTAAGTAGATAGGAGTCAGCACAGTACCCACGATGCAGTGCAAGTTGCACTGCAGAGGGAGGGTAGACTCCACCTGACAGGACAGGCCTTCATCCTTTTCCCCTCTTAACTTTCCCCTCACGTATGTTTCGATCTTTTTCAGCTTTCCCTTCTTTTTCTCATCATGCAGGTATGAACCCCTATTTTGTTCATGTGGCTGCGGGTGAGGACGGTGGTGAAATGCCCCGCCCAAGACGACGAGCTAGCCTGGGCCCGCAGGCATACCTGCTTGCCGCCGCTCCTCACCACCCCAACAAGCCAGCCACGTAACAATTGCGCCCAACGCTAATAGCCCAGTAGTCTTTTTAGTTTTTTGTCTTTCCATTTAGTTAATTTTTTTCAGTTTTTTTTTGATCTACATTAATCCGCTTTAATTCTTTTTAGTTTCCAAAATTTTCTTTCAGTTCTTAGCTTTTGTATTCTCAACGGTCAATAGCCCGAAAGTAAAGTCCTCTCTCGGCGAACGAAAATCATACTCTACAAGTCACTTATCGTACCCGTCCTGCTATATGGGGCAGAAGCATGGACCATGACAACAGCAGATGAAGCGGCTTTGGGAGTGTTCGAGAGAAAAGTTCTTCGAAAGATTTATGGACCTCTACGCGTTGGCGATGGCGAGTACCGAAGAAGATTTAATGATGAGCTGTACGAGCTATACGCAGACATCAACATAGTTCAGCGAATTAAAACGCAGCGGCTGCGCTGGCTAGGCCATGTTATGCGAATGAAACATGATGCTCCGGCCAAGAAAGTGTTCCTATCGGAACCCGCCTATGGAAGCAGAGGTAGAGGGCGGCCCCCACTCCGTTGGAAGGACCAGGTGGAAAACGATTTAAACTCCCTTGGTGTGACCAATTGGCGCCGGTTGGCGGAGCGAAGGAGCGACTGGCGCGCCTTGTTGGAAGGCCATAACCGTTTAGACGGTTAAGCGCCAATTAAGTAAGTAAGCAATAGCCCGATCAGTTTTTTTTTCATTCTTCTTTTCAAATCACTTTTAAAATTGTATCTCCTCTTTTGTTCTTTTTCAATCTCCATTAACTTTTAAAGTTCCGTGTTTATTTCTTATTTAGCCTTATTAGTTTACAAAATTTTCATTCAGTTTCCTTTTATTATTTTTTTTTGTTTCTCAACGCAATAGCAAAAAACTTGTAATCTTTTGCATAATTGCTTCTAGTTACAAAAAGTTTTTTCAGTTTTCGTTTTGGCCTTAAATCCACAACGTAATAGCCAAATAACGTTCTTGTTTTTTTTGCTTACCATTTTTCTGTTATGTTACTACTTTTTCCTTTTGTTTACCCTTCACTAATGTAACGCTTTCGATCTACACTTTTTTCTTGAAATCGCAACCCTAATTTCCCCCCGACTGAGGACAAGGACCGTCATGATGGCAACGTCGTTTGGGTCCGCCTGGCCGATAAGTGTCATCATGACGAAAGGATAGGGATAAGCTGAGTGACCATGTCAGGGTTCCATTGCTGAACTTCAACAGTTTTGGCAAAGTGGTATCTGGCATGGCACCCAGCTAGCAGATGGACGTTAGTAGCAGATCGTGGCGAGCTGTTGAAGCTGCCTTACCTGTGATCCCGCATGGCCGGTAAGTGAGGCTGGCAGACGTCGCCACGATAGATAGGAGTAGGGGGGTGTGGCAGCCACACCTGGAAACTAGTTAATAGGTATGATGTGCCACGCTTCCACGGACAGCAAGACGACTGACTAGACACATTACAGAGACGAACGTCATCGCCTTCAGAACCTTCGCCAAGGCAGCACCAGAATCACCAAATGCAAACATAAATTTTCCTTTTTTTTGACAGAAGTTGATTTTGCACATTGGGTGTTAGGATTTTATTTATTTATTATCGCTAACTCATAATTAAAATTATAGGCTAACGGGAAAAAACAGCTATAGCAACGCAGGCCATCAGCTGACTGCTCGGTTTAAAAGTTTGTATGTGTATGTGCTTAATTTCTTATGTATAGTTATAATGTTTTTAAAATAAATAATTACGTTGCATGTTAACTTAACTCTTTAGATTTCGCAGTACAGGTGTGATGATTTTAAAAATCTCAAGATTGTAGATATGCTTTGAGGGCTGGGATTTGATAGCAGGGAATTTGGATTTGGGTGAGTATAGTTGTGCGTTGGGTATGGAACATCCTGCAGTCGCTTAGGATGTGCTCGACATTAATTAATGTGGTGCTATTGCAGTAGGGACATGTCTGAGATAAGTGTTGTCGAATCTGTGCTGGTGTGTTAGTTTGGTGTGACCTAATCTGAGGCGAATGATTTTAGTTAGATCTAGTCTGTGCGGGTATCTTTGTGGGCGAAGTTAAGGTATGTTTGGATGCATGGTTGTTTAACGGTCATGTTTTTGTACCAGGCGGTTGTGTTGTGTATTTGTGATCTGTGTATTTTAGTGAAGTGCGTTTTTTATAAAGTTCTTGATGTCGTTGTGGTTGTAATTTGCGGTCATAGTTAAAGGTGAGGAGGTAGCTTCTCTCGCTGTTTGGTCGGCAAATTCATTGCCAGGTATTTTAACGTGTCCTGGAATCCAGATAAGTTTCAGTCTAGGATGGAAGTCTATAAGAGTACTTCTGATCATGGAAGCATAGTGATTATGGTTGTTTGTGTTTGAGATAGCGTCGAGTGCTGAGAGTGAGTCGCTACAGACGGCGAAGTGTCCTCGTCTTTGTTTTGCTATGTTAAGGGCTTCTGCTATAGCGATTATTTCAGCTGTGAAAACTGAGGTGTAGTCCGGAAGGAGAGACGTTTTTAAAATTTCAGAAGAGGTTGTTATGCTGTAGGATACACCACTGCGAGTTTTAGATCCGTCGGTATACAAAAATTTGTTGTTATCGAGTTTGCTTTGTATGTCGAGGAAACTACATCGGTATACTTCGGGGGCGGTGGTTGATTTGTTGAATATACGAAGACTGGTATTTATGGATGTAGGATTTAAGAACCATGGCGGGCGTCTTTCTGCAGTATTGTTTATCGGTAGAAATGGGATTCCTAAAGATTGGGCTATATTAACAGTTTTATATAGTGCTGATTGTATTTTAGGAGTTCGTTTGGCTTTATTGAGACGTTTGGTAATAGCAGAAATGAGACTATTTCTGTTACTTAGTATTTGCTTACTTAATTTTGCAATTGTTAAATCTCGACGAATTTCTAGTGGTTTGATGTTGGCTTCGTGTAGTAGACTAGTCACTGGAGTAGTTCGAAAGGCACCTAACGAGGTTCGTATCGCCGAATGGTATATAGATTTAATTTTCTTTGTTTGAGATTTTGCGCTGTATCCATATAAAAATAGGGCGTAATCTATCTTCGACATGAGAAGGGCATTGACTACATTTATAAGTGTCGACGGGTTGGCATTGAATTTGTTGCTAGCCAGACATTTTATTATGTTGAGTCGTTTTGATAGTGACGCTTGCAGATTTTCTATGTGATTTAACCAAGTGTATCGATTGTTGACGAGTACACCTAAAATTTTTAGGTTGTTACTGGTGTTAAAGTTAAAGTTATTGCTATTAGTGTGCAAGTACAGTTTTTCTTCCGGCATATGTGGAGATGTTTGCACTTTTCTGTAGACAGGACTGCACCTGAGTAATTACACCCAATTTTGAATGTCGCTAATTATATCATCAAGATTCACGACTATGTTTTTGTTTTTGTTTAATTTGCGTATTATTTGGAAATCATCTGCATATGCACAGAACTCTACTTCTTTGTGAAGCGTGATAACGTCGCATAATTTATTGTAAGCTATTAGAAACAGTACGACTGAGAGGGGGGAACCTTGTGGTATACCGTTATATAGGGGGCGGCTGTCTGAATATTGGTTGTTCACTTTGACTATTATTTTTCTATTTTCCATGTAGATTATACACTACATAGTTGATGATTTTGTGACCAGCTCTCCATTCTACTAGTTGGTCGACGATGGTATGAATTCCCACATTGTCGAATGCTTTCGCGAAGTCTAGCGAAAGTATTGAAATGTGTCCTTTTTTGGATAGGGTGCTTGTTATTTGGTGGTCCAGATAGAGTAAGACGTCAGTTGTGGATTTGCCTTTTTTGAAGCCGAACTGTCGACTATTGAATAGGTTGCCCTTCGAAGCAAACCACCATAGTCTGTTGGCTATAATTTTGTCTAATAATTTTGAACAGCAGGGATTGAGTGATATGGGTCTGTAGGAAGCTATGTTAGTTTTGTTGCTATTTGGCTTTAATATAGGGATTATGGTACTATTCTTATACATCTGAGGGATATAGTTGTTAAAACATGTTGTTATATAATTTTAAAAGTCTCAGTTTGACGGCATGGGCAGAGTTTTTAATCATGGGATATGATATTCTGTCGGATCCAGGAGTTTTCCCTTTTAGTTGGTTGAGTGCTGTTGTAAATTCGAGAAAGTTAATTTCTTTATTAATTATTTGGGTAGGCTCGCTGGTTTGTGTGGGACTTGTAGGAGGGAGAATGGTAATTTTAGATTGGCTTGTAAAAAAGGCACCGGGTATTTTTCATCACTGGACAAGTTTGACCAGTATTTACAGAATTCGTTTGCCATTGCTGGCTTGTCTAAAATTGCTGATCGGGGTTGTTGGCTGGGTTAATGCTATGTATGCTGTGGTGTGTATTTAGTCCGCAAAATGTCTGGATGTTTTTCCAGATTTTGCCGGGGGGCGATGTAGGGTTGATTTCAGAAGTAAATTGGTTTATTGATTTTCCTTTTCTTGTTTAACTTCTCGTTTAAATATTGCGTTAGCTCTTTTGTAGTTTAATAAGTTTTTGTTGTGTAATGTTGCGTTTGAAGGTGTGCCAAAGTTGGTTTTTTGTTTTGCGTAGTTCTTGTAATTGTGAATTCCACCAGGGAACTTGTTGTTTGCGTGTGTATGTTGTCTGAGGGATGGATTGGTTGGCTGATTTTAAAAGGATCTTGTGTAGGTTTCCTGCTTCTTGGTTAATGTGTTGCTGATTTGTTTCGCTGTTGTGTTGGTCTGTGAGTGTTTGGTACAAGGGCCAGTTCGCTTTGTTCAAGTTGAATCGAGGTCTTTGTTTTTGTAGAGGTATTCCTGCCGTTGGGAAAAGGGTTGTTATTATGGGGCAATGGTCGCTACTATATAAAGTGGTCTCTAAATCCCATTTTGCTTCGACCGCTATTGAGGGTGAGCAAAAGGTTAAATCAAGGTGGCCGAACGTACCGTGTGTGCTCAGATGAGTAGGCGAGCCGTCATTGAGCAACACAAATTGTGATTGATTAATAAATTTCGATATAATTTACCTCTTTTGTGTTTTTGGGAGAACGCAGTCGTTATGCCAGCTGTTAAAGTCGCCTGCTACTATGCATGCGGAATGGCAGTTGTGGAATACATCCTCAAGGTTTCTTAGATTGGAAGGTTTTTTTGGTGGTATATATATAGAGAACACTGTGAATTTTATTTTCGAAAAGACTGTGGAAGCGACTGTATCAATTCCGCCGCGAATGTGTAGTGGGGTGTGTTGAATAGACTTGTGAATCAGAAGGGCGGTGCCACCGTATGAACTGCAGGGAATTAGAAGCGTAGATATTGTAGTTAATTGGTATTGGTATATTGGAGACGGTTTGCAAATGTGTCTCTTGGAGTGCAATGATTGTTGGAGAATGAGTCTTAATTAGTATAAGGAGTTCGTTATAGTTATTGCTATAGCCTCGTAAGTTCCATTGAATAAATTTAATGACATTTGGAGAAAAGAAGGGACTTGGAGAGGGTTAAGGGTAATGGAGTGGGATTGTGTTTAGTTTCTTATAAATCTAACTAGCTTAAGTTAAAGTACCTCCATATCGGAGGATTCTGTGCTATCGAAGTTGTGTGT
>JARSSU010025669.1:0-46132 GCA_029619165.1 Eurosta solidaginis | reverse complement strand
TTTATACTTTTTTGTAACTTTTTGTAAATTTTGTATTTTTTTTGTAGATTTTTAAATGGTTTTAAAATTTTTTTGTAGGGTTTTTGTAAAGTTTGTATTTTTTGTAAATTTTTTTCCAAATTTTTATATTTTTTGTAATGTTTTTTAATGTTTTATACTTTTTTTGTAATTTTTTGATTTTAAACTTTTTTGTAATATTTGTTTTGATTTTGTAGAAAATTTATTTTCTTTTTAAACTTTTGTTAAATATTCATTTTAGGAACCGCGCTACAGTTTTCACGCTTGTTGGGAGGCTTGCCTACTCGCCACTCTCCGATTTTACAAGCCTTCGGCCCACGGTCGCCATATTGAGGGTCCATTTTATGGATCCGACAAAAATGTTCTGCGCGCACTCACTCGGCTACCAGGCGCACACACTCACCTTTAACTTTCGTTCTTTAAATTAATAGAAACTGTTTTTATTTTTCTTTAAGTTATATTTATTTGTATTTTCTGTAAAACTTAGTTCTCTCCTTCTTTTACAACTTTATTTCAAATTTTTTAGCTTCTTTATAACTCCGTTTAAAACTTTCTAGTTCCTTTATTGTTCTTAATTACTGTACTTCTCTAAACTATAATTTTTAGTTTACACACTTCTTTCTTTTTCTTTAGTTTTCCCTAGTGATGCGCATGCCGGTTTTCTTCAAACTGAAAACTGCCGCTACCGCAACCGGCTGGCGTCGAGCAACGGCAGTTTCAACCAATCAGAAACTCTCCGCGTTGCTCCAATCTAACAATTTTAGTGATGCCAAGTGCATCTGATGCATGGTTGCATCTTGCGCTTTTCCAGAGGGGGAGTTGCCAGCTACAATTTAATGCAGTGAATTACTATGGCACTACAAGATTATGGAGGGAACACTTCTCTGGAGAACGCGATTTACCGCACAGGGATGACGATCCCGATCCGCTATCGATGATGATGGAAAAATGTCCCCCACCCGACTATGACGAAGTCAAAATAGCAATAACGAGATTGAAAGGCAACAAGGCCGCGGGCGCTGATGGATTGCCTGCGGAGCTATTAATATACGGCGACGAGGAGGTGGTAATACGCATGCATCAGCTTCTTCGCAAAATATGGGCGGACGAGTGCATGACCGACGACTGGAATCTATGTGTTCTTTGCCCAGTCCTCAAGAAGGGGGATACTGCAAACTGCACCAATTATCGCGGCATCAGCCTTCTTAATATCGCATATAAGGTCCTGTGAGGTGTATTGTGCGAAAGATTGAAGCCCACCGTGAATCGGCTGTTTGGACCTTATCAGTGCAGCTTGAGACATGGTAAATCTACCATCGACCAAAGTTTTCACAATGCGCCAAATCTTGGAAAAACCCGCGAAAAAAGAATCGACACACATCACCTCTTCGTCGATTTTAAAGCCGCCTTCGTCCGCACGAAAAGGAGCTGCCTATATGCCGCTATGTCTGAATTTGGTCTCCCCAGCAAAACTTATATGGCTGTGCAAAATGACGTTGAGCAACACCATCAACTCAGTCAGAATTGGGAAGGACATCTCCGAGCCGTTCGAAACTAAACGAGGTTTCAGACAGGGTGACTCCCCTATCATGCGATTTCTTTAATTTGATGCTGGAGAAAATATACTAACTGCAGAACTTAACCGCTCTTGAACAATATTCTATAAAAGCGTGCAATTACTGGCATATGATGATGACATTGATGTCATCGGCCTAAACACCGCCGCCGTTAGATCTGCTTACTACAAACTGGAAAAAGAAGTGGTAAAGATGGGTTGATGGTGAATGAGGACAAAACGATGAACCTGCTGTCATCGAGCAAAGAGTCAGCGCATATGCGCCTTGTCAACTGCGCTGTAATTTCGAAATAGTAAAAAACTTCGTTTATTTGGGAACCAGCATCAACACTAGCAACAACATCAGCTCTGAAATCCTGCGAAGAATCACTCTTGCCAACAAATGCTACTTTGGACTAGGTGGGCAATTGAAAAGTAAAGCCTTCTCTCGGCAAGTCACTTATCGTTCCCGTCCTGCTATATGGTGCAGAAGCATGGACCATGACAACATCAGATGAAATGGCTCAGGGAGTGTTCGAGAGAAAAGTTATTCGAAAGATTTATGGACCTCTACGCGTTGGTGATGGCGGGTACCGAAGAAAATTTAACGATGAGCTGTACGAGTTATAGTCCAGCGAATCAAAACCAGGCGGCTGCGCTGGCTAGGCCATGTTATGCGAATTAAATATGACGCTCCGGCCAAGAAAGTGTTTCTATCTGAACGCGCCTATGGAAGCAGAGGTAGAGAGCGACCACCACTCCGCTGGAAGGACCACGTGGTCTTCGCTGGATTTCAGAGCTGATTTAAACTCCCTTGGTGTGACCAATTGGCGCCGGTTGGCAGAAAGAAGGAGCGACTGGCGTGCCTTGTTGGACGGCACAACCGTTTAAACGGTTAAGCGCCAATTATGTAAGTAAGATTTGGCTGAAGAATCAAACAACAAATAAAGATATAATAAAAATGTATTTTTTATTTGAATGCCGAATCAAATAAGAAATAAAAAGGATCTTTGATTTGCGCGAAGAATCAAATAACAAATAAAAAATATTTTTATTTGGACGCCGAGTAAATAAAAAATAAAAAGTATCTTTGATTTGCCTGAAGAATCAAATAACAAATAAAAAATATTTTTTATTCGGAAGCCGAGTAAATAAAAAATAAAAAGTATTCGGCGGAAGAATCAAATAACAAATATAAAGAATCTTTTACTTGAATGCCGAGTCAAATAAAAGTAAAAAATATTTTTGGTTTGAAAACATTTTTAAATAAAAAATATATTTTATTTTTGGATTCGTGATTAAATAAATAAATGTAAGGCGCGATAACCTCCGAAGAGATCTAAGGCCGAGCTTCTCTTCCAATTTGCGTCGTGCTCCTCTTGATTTTCCCTACAAATTGGCCGGACGGGACCTACATGTTTTATGCCGACTCCGAACGGCATCTGCAAAGCAGATGAGTTTTCACTGAGAGCTTTTCATGGCAGAAATACACCCGGAGTGCTTGCCAAACACTGCCGAGGGGCGACCCCGCTTAGAAAAATTTTCTTCTAATTGAAAAATCTTATTTCTAAAATTTTGATGTTGCTTTGCCCGGGAGTTGAACCCAGGGCATACGGTGTAATAGGCGGAGCACGCTACCATCACACCACGGTGGCCGCCAATGGATTCGTGATTAATTCAAATAAAAATCACGCAACCCTGCTGGATCAACAATGATATCTTTGACGCAGAATTTTTTGATAATTCTTTGTTTCATACCTATCGTAAGGATCGAGATCCAATCAAAACGGGATGTCAAAGAGGTGGCGGGGTACTAATTTCCATAAGACGTTCCCTCCTTTCCTCTTTCGTTCAGCTCCCAAATACTGAATACTGACTCGCTACTGGACCAAATTTGAATCACTATTTGTGGGCTGTTTGGAAAGCTGTTTATTTGTGTTTCGTATATTCCTTGTATTGCGCGCATGTGAATAATATTTTTGAAGTTTACAACATCAGGCTAAAAAAGCTGAAAAATCTTAGAAATAAGTATTTTAAGTTGTATAAAGCAACCAATGACTTTTCTTTCACATATCTATACTTATTATACATGAAACAGTTCAATGTACTTGATAAGTTTTTATATAATAAATACATCTCTATTTTCGAAGAAGAGTTAAAGCAAAATCCCAAGGCACTTTGGAACTTTGTCCGTACAAAAAAAGATTCTTCCAATATTCCAACTTCTGTAAATTTTAATGGCATTAGTTCAAACAGTGAACTTTTTGGCTGATTTTTTCAAATCTAATTTTGTTGTTTCCTCTAATACTACTGGTGTTAGGGTTTGTTCTGATACAGCCAACTCCTTGGACTTTGGCTCATTATTGATATCAGAATTAGATATTATTATTGGCATCTCGTCCCTGCAATCTTCTTTAAAAAAAGATATTGATGGGCTGTCCTCTTTTTTTTTGTTAAAAAATGTAGTAGTTCGCTTTGTGTGGCGTTGTGAAATATCTTTAATCTGTCATTGTCCACTGGCGTTTTCATCGATCGATTGAAATTGGCTTCTATTACTCCAATCTTTAAGTCTGGAAACAAAAGCGAGGTAGCAAACTACAGGCCAATCTCTAAACTATCAGCCTGTTCAAAATTGGTTTAGAAAGTAGTAAAGGAGAAGTTGGCTTTTGCTATTAAAGGTACAATCGATCCATGTCAGCATGGGTTTGTTGCTTGTCGCTCAACAGTGACAAACCTAGCAGTTTTTTCTCAATACTGAGTTTCTTCTTTTAGGAATGGGTATCAAGTTGATACTATAAGTTAAACTTTTAAAAATTGGAAACTCTAACGGGAGACGTGCTCCTTTATTGAATGCAAACTTATATCTGAACTTTACACAATAATAATGCTTACAATCTAGCCTACGTTTGCCTTACCGCGATGAAAGTGAAAACTGCTGATCATGCACTTACCACAGGTGAGTTTGTTTATTTTAATTTGGTTTCCATTTACCGCTTACTCTTCACACGGTTTGCTTTGCACGTGTTGCGGCTTCAGCAAATTTTGTCAGTTTGCTATGTCTGGAGTATTATGTGTCTGAATATTTGTTTTTTTATATTATATAAATATGTGCCATGGTAACATTTTGTTAATTTTATTGTTTTTCTTTACTGCTCTGATATGGATAGTTTGGCAAATTTGATTATCTGGTCGCTATTTTAATTTCTGAAAATTCTACAGCTTCGTCTAAATTTACGAATGGGATATTATCCTTATCACAGATTTTTTTAACAATATCAATTTCTTCGGTCGACAAAATATATGAATTTACTGTATTGGCCTTTGCCCAATGTATCGCGTAAGCGATGTTCACGAACCTCTCTTTCATAATTTCTAACTTATATTTTAATTCCAAAAATGCCTCTATTTCTTTACTCTTGTCGTTTTGCATGTCCGTCATAATATGGTTTGTAATATTTGTGATTTCATTAACTTTTTCTACTGTAAGCTTATTAATGAGGAATTGATTGTTGTTGTTTTCTAAAACGTTATTTACTTTGTTCAGAACTATTTCATGGTCCTCATGGTATGGACTTCCCGCAATCCATTTCCATGCACTGCCAAAAAATTGAGTGACCTTTTTGATCTTTTTCTATCCTTAAATTATTAATATGGGCCTTCCCTTGGGATATTAAGAGGGATATAAAAGGGTAATTCGGATTTCTGTAGAATTTTTCTGCTTTTGTCGTTGTTTCTATATGTTCCAGGATTTCTGTGTATTTGTCGATGTTTATTTCGTGTATTTTCCTAAATTTTCCTGTCTGTAGTTTAGCCGTTCCTTTTTCTATTGTCATTAATTGGGAGTTCGAATAGTCTAATATCTGTACTCTGCGAGGCATAGTGGTAAAAAGAATCTGAAAAAAGAAAATTTTATTGTAGTAGTTAATTCCGTATCCTACTTTTATGGACGATTTGTCCTCTTTCGGTCACTACCGTGCTGTTCCTGGCTTCTTTAACTATTTCCCTACTATATAATTTACTTATTTTTGTTCCTAACCTCCTATTTTTTTTTACAAATATGACTTGTCCTGGCAAGTAGGATTTGAGCGTTTGTTTACCTTTATTATGGAATTCAATATCCTCATTTTGTTTTTGTGTTACCTTTTGCAAATTCTCGTATCTTGTTTTTTCTATATCTTCGGGCGTGAAATTCATATTTCTTCCGAAGAATATGTCGACCGGTCTTTTCTATGAAACTGAGTGAATGGTATGATTGTACTCGGATACTGCTCTTTCTAAAAGTTCCTCAAAGTTTCGATGTCCCCCATTATCTTTCACACAGCACATTATCTCACTTAGGGTGGAGTGGAATCTTTCCACTTGGCCGTTAGCCTGGCTTTTATATGGGGGAGTAGTATAAACTTCGATACCTAATTCGTCTTTCATCATAAACTTCATTGAAATGGAATTTAACGATGATTCATTATCGATCACTATTATCTTCGGGACGCCGAAGGATAATATTATATCCCTTAAGGGTCTCCTTACATCCTCTATGGCCCTACTATTTAGCATTCTTGTTGCTGCATATTTCGAAAACTTATCTAGTGCAGTCATAACTCTCTTCCCTTCGGTTAAAAAGATGTCTATATGGACTGTGTGTCCTGGGAAGGTTGGCAATGGGGTTGCTGCTTTTTTTGGGTTGTTAGGGTGCCTTTCATACTTGCTTTCTTTACATACCGTGCAGTTTGTTATTAGTCGCTTGATTTTGTTCATCATCCCGGGAAAATAACTTTTCTCTGTGATCTGTATCGCGTTCCTATGTGCTCTTAGATGTCCTTTCAAAATAATATTTTCCTGCTCTTGCTCGTTAGTTATGTCCTCCACCAACTTCGGGGTGTACCTACATTTATAGTTGCTAAAGTGTAGGATAGACGTTTTGTATTATACCCATAGTCCTCTCGTCGTTGATCACGGATGGGTTTAGGTATCTTTTGAAGAAATCTATAATCTTATGCTCGTCCAAAAATGGTTCGTTAACTGTATGCTGGTGTACGGTTGGGAAGATTATTTTGAATTGGTAAGATGGCGTTCCTGAATGCTCGAGGAAAATTTGGTTTTTGAACACGTTAATCGGTACCTCCGTGCAGGGTATTAGGTTGTGTCCTGAACTCTCATCACTATGGGTAGTGGGTGTAAGCGAATTTTCGGGTATTCGAGCGGGTATTCTTGATAGCGCGTCTGTGACTACATTCGATTTACCGGGCTTGTGGATAAGCTCATAGTTATGTTCTTCCAAGATGGCTTTCCATCTTTTCATCTTACTGTTCGTATTTTTGTGGCTCAGGGCATACTTAAGAGGTTGGTGGTCGGTCACTATCTTAATTTTCTTAGAGCCGTACAGATAACTGCGTAAATAATTAAGAGACCAGATTATGGCGAGCATCTCTTTTTCATTGACGGCATAGTTCTCTTCTGTCTTGCTCAAAGTTCTTGAAATATAGGTGATGGGCCTTCCATCTTGTGAAAGGACTGCTCCTATTGCAAAATGGGAGGCGTCAGTGGCCAATTCGAAATCTTTCTCAAAGTTCGGGTGAGCAAGGACAATATCCCTTGATATTTGTGAAGTTTTTAATTTGTTAAATGCATTTAAAGCTTCTTCTTTTGCTTCGAGTTTTATTTCGATCTTCATAGAATGATTTTTTGAAACATTCGCGGCTTCTCCTCGAAGGAGTGCAGTTAAAGGTTTGGCTAATTTGGAGTAGTCCCTAATAAAACGACGGTAGTAGCCTGACATACCTAGAAATGATCTTAGTTCCTTCAGATTCTTTGGCACTGGGAACTGTGCTACGGCCTCTACCTTCTTAGGATTGGTTTTTATGCCATCGGGAGTGACGATGTATCCTAGAAATTCGACTTCCTGTTTTGCGAACTCACATTTATCTAGTTGTATCTTCATGTTCGCTTCTTCTAATGTTTTTATTTATTTATTTATTTATTTAAATTAAGTCTACAGTACAGGATACCTTACAGACAAGAATAATGTAAAATAATCTCGCGCAAATGAGAAGAAGTATGTATTGTAATTGATTGTTATAACTTATAGACAATTTGAATTTAGAATTCTTACAAAATCCGATTTTGATAGTGCAAAGTCAAGCTTAGTTGATGAAGAGAACAGAGCATTTAATTCTCTTAGTGCCCGAGCAATAGGCGCATTGCTAGCATATGTTGTTCTAAAGTTTTCCAGATAAAAAGGGTAGAACGTACGAAGATTTCTCTGAGGAATATTAAAACTAATCCGCTCAAGTAACATTGGGCAATCGATAATGCCATTAATAACATTGAAGGCAAAAGAAAGCGAGAGAATTTTCCATCGTTTTTCCAGCGAATCCAAATTAATTAGCAAACGCCGAGAATCGTAGGGCGGGGCAGGCTCCTCAAACCTTAAGGAACGTAGAGCGTGTTTTAGAAAGACCTTTTGAACTCGTCCAATTCTACTTATCGAGAGTTGATCATATGGTCTCCAAATGAAAACAGCATACTCTAAATGTGATCGAACAAGAGAGGTAAATAGTTGTTTAACGTATAGGGATCAGAAAACTCCGTGGAGTTGCGACGAATGAAACCGAGAACGGAATACGATTTTGAGAGTATTAAGTTTATGTGGCCGTTGAAAGTAAGCTTAACATCAAATACCACGCCCAAGTCCTTAAACTCTGTTACATTTTGCAGCACATCATTAGCAATCCGATACGATGTATCGAGCATGCTTAGACGCTTGCAATATGTCAAATGGAAACATTTCTTTATGTTAAGGGAGAGGCGTTACTTCTCACACCATCTATGAAGATTATCCAAATCGGTCTGCAGATGAAAGGCATCTGATGTGTCTCGAACATTCGAAAAAATGTTTAAATCGTCAGCATAGAGCAAAAATTTTGAGTGCGAAAAGCATTGACTGATGTCATTAATAAAAATTATAAAAAGGAGCGGACCTAGAATGCTTCCTTGAGGAACGCCTGAAGTGGCAACAAATACTAATTTAATATCCCTTAAGTGTTCCTCTTCGGTTTTACCGAATATTATAACGTCATCAATATAGACGTAGCATCTTATTCCGATGTGCTGGCGAAGTATGTCATCTAATGCTCTTTGGAACGTAGAAGGGGCATTTTTAAGCCCGAAAGGTAATGGGAGAAATTCGTATTTTCCGTTATTTACGGAAAGTGCCGTTTTCTCTATATCAGATTCACGTAGGGGTATTTGATGGAAACCGCTCTTAAGATCTATAACGGTAAATATTTTATTATTTCCGAGGTTGGCCAGGACCTCGTTATTTTCGGGTATTGGATATTTGTCTGGGATAGTTACGGCGTTAAGTTTCCGGTAGTCGATGACCATTCTATATTTGTTTTCCCTGAACCGTCGGTTTTCTTATTGACTATCCAGACCGGGGAGTTGTAAGGAGATTTAAATCTCCTTTTTATTCCATTAGCAAGAAATTCTTCGACTTGACGTTCTGTTTCTTCTTTCAGAGCCATTGGGTATGGGTACGGTTTGGAGTAGACCGGGGTGTCTGTCGTTGTTCTAATTTCGCCTTTGACCAGCGTAGTATACGTCAGTTTTTCATCTGGGTCCGAAAATTAATTGGGGCATTTTGCTATTACGTCCTTGATTTTATCTTTTTGTTCTTCAGAAAGATGGGGAACCCTTATTACCGCGTTATTAACTTCTTCGGATATTCGTTGTTTTAGAGGTATGGTTGTATTTGTAAGTATGGTCATAATATTTTTGTCGGTATGTGTATATACGTTCATCTGGCATCCTTGCTAATTATTCTTTATTACTCATTACTTATTACTTCATACTTATTCAGCAATAAGCGCACATACACACATTTAACATTCTGCTCATATGAATTGTTAAATAAAGAGAATGAACATTCCGTTGCTACGCTTAATGTAAAATAGACGTGTTAATACACCACAAATTGGCGACGAGTCGGTTTACATAAGCTATAAAAATCAATACATATTGATATCAATAAAAATTTCTTTTTTTTGCAATACAAATTTTCCGTGTTATTATAATTAAACTAAGAATCCGCGTAAAAAAAAAGGACAATGAACAAGCAAGTGGAAGCAGTAATAGTAGCGGCAGTGGTATAATTATTCAGTCAGCAAGTGCACCAGAATTCACACCGGCAACAGAATCATGGCATGTTTGGACAGAAAAACTGGACATACACTTGTGTGAAATTAATTGTACACAAGAAAATATAAAGAAGGCGATTTTATTAAAATCGATTGGTTCCGAACCATACAAATTGCTGCATAGTTTATGCAGTCCAACATCCCTAGTTTCCAAAACGTTTAAAGAGTTGTGCGAAATTTTACAAACTCATTACACACCACCTACAATTATATTCTATGAAAGAAAAAAATTCCACATGTCAGTAAAAAGCAACGAAGAAACCGTTTCCCAATGGTATGCAGGCGTAAAGCAATTGGCATTGGACTGCAAGTTTGGCGCACATTTAGATGCCTTTGTTCTAAATCAATTTGTTGTTGGACTGCCTGACAAAATTTTTGAACGGTTATGCGAGGAAGATGAGACACTCACATTGGCGAGCGCATTAAAACGAGCACTTATTTTAGAAACGAAGCAGGCAGCAAAAGCAAACAAAGCAGATCTTGAGGTAAATTTGGTCAAAGACAAATCCCGTACGCAGCGCAACAACAACAACAGCAAGCAAACTAACACGCAAAGCAAACAAACCGATTTGAAAGGAAAACGCAGCAGTGGCAAAAGCAAAATCAACAACAGAATTTGTTCTCACTGTGGTTGGCGTAACCATACGTCAAATGCATGTAAATATGCACAACCTCGATGTAATTCGTGCGGGAAAGTTGGGCACTTGGCTTCAGTTTGCCGCAGTAAAAACAATAAAACCATTAATTATGTATCTGATTCAGATGAGTCTAACGAAATCGATCATTTTAACAATTTCATTTTTAATGTTTCTCCTTCAGGTCCAACTTAGGTATATTCGCTTACTATCAAAATCGATGGAATAGATGTGAGAATGACTTGCGATACTGGCGCCCCGTGTATAATGATACCTTACAGTCTTTACAACAAAATTAAAGGCAAGAAACGCTTAATATCGTGTTCAGTTCCGTATGTAAGTTACAACGGCGATAAGATTAAGTTGTTGGGTGAGTACAATGCAATGGTGTCGTATCAAGGTATTAAGCGAAAATTAGCGGTTGTTGTTGCGAATAGCGACAATCCACCTTTATTGGGCAGGTCATTTCTGAGGGCATACAATTTTGAGCTAACGCAAGTCAACCTAGTAACAAATGAACAAAATTATGCTGTTATAATTGAGCAAATAAAGTCAGAATATTCGGAAGTTTTTAATGGTTGACTAGGAAAGTATGTTAATCACCAAATTTCATTGCAAATTAATGATAATGCAAAACCAGTGTTCTTTAAGCCGCGCACGGTACCACTTGCTTGGAAAGATAAGATTGAAAAGAGTTGCGTGAATTAATAAAGCAAGATATTTTAGAGCCCATTCCCAATTTTAAAGCCAAATGGCGAATTGCGAATCTGTGGTGATTATAAAGTTACGCTTAACAAATATTTAGTTGACTTCAGGTATCCCCTACCTAGAATAGATGAAATTTTTGCCTCTTTGCAAGGCTGCGAAATATTTACCAAACTTGATATGTCAAGCGCGTATAACCAATTAGTATTGGATGAAAAGTCTCAGCTTCTATGTAGTTGGAGTACGCACATAGGTACCCTGAAGGTAAAACGTTTACCCTTTGGTATAAAGGTAGCAGCGCCAATTTTTCAAAAGACGATGGAAAGTTTGTTTTGCAATATTCCACACGGTTTGTCTATCAGGATGACATTACCATAGCAGGTAAAAATTTCCAAGAACATCTGGCTACCCTAAAGTTTGTTTTAAGCAAGTTAACATCTTCAGGGCTTACGTTAAATTTAAAGAAATGTGAGTTTTTTAAGACCAAAATATCGTATTTGGGTTTCACTATCGATCGTATTTCAAGTGTTTCAAAATCACCACCTCCAACAAATATCCGCGAATTAAGAGCGTTCATAGGCATGGTAAATTATTATTCGAAATTCATTTCTAACTTTGCTCATAAAATGGCTCCATTGTATGAGCTGCTGCAGAAAGACGTTAAATTTACTTCGTCGAAAAGTTGCCAAAATGCGTATAAATTAATCAAAAGTGAAGTGACATCAGACCAAGTGCTGGTCCATTACGACCCCGAAAGTGCCCATGATACTATCGACGGATGCAAGTAATTTCGCAGTGGCTGGCATTCTTTGTCACGAATTTTCAACAGGCGAAAAAAGGCCAATTGCATTTGTATCTAGAGCCCTATCGAAAACAGAAAGAAACTATAGTACCTTAGAAAAGGAGGCCTTGGAAATAGTATTTTGTCTTATTAAATTGAAACAATATTTGTTAGGAAATCATTTCACACTACGAACTGATCATAAACCTCTTTTGACAATTTTCGGTGAAAATAAAGGACTGCCGGTCATGGCAGCCGCACGTATGCAAAGATGGGCCGTATTATTATCGACATTCAGTTACTCCATTCAATACGTAAAAGGCAATCGAGAATTTCCAATGTTGCAAATATTAAAGATACGCAAATTGAAAGCAATTTCATAAATCTCATTGAATCTGAAAATCATTTGCATATAAGCTTCAAAGATGTTGCAAGGGAAACTAAGCGTAACCCAGTTCTGTCAAAATTGACTGAAGCAATTCAGAGAGGAATTGTTAAAAACCTCAAGGGTGTTGAATACCAGGCTTTTAGGGATAAGGACTTGGAGCTGTCGGTCGAAAGCGACTGTATTTTGTGGGGATACAGGACAGTAATTCCAACCAAATTAAGACAAAATGTCCTAATGGAGTTACACAGGTCACATTTAGGCATTGTAAAAACCAAAGCCTTAGCCAGGTCATACGTTTGGTGGCCTAAAATAGATGAAGATATCGAAAAACTTATCCGTAACTGTTTTCCTTGTCAAGAGCTTCAAGTGAATCCAGAGAAAAGCAAACTAATTCCATGGAAACCATGTGACTCAATATGGAGTCGAATTCATATTGATTTTGCTGGTCCCATAAATGGTCACTATTTATTCATTGTCATCGACTCGCTCTCGAAATGGGCCGAGGTTTTTAAACCCAAAGACATCACATCTAGGTTTACAATAGGTAAAATAAGAGAACTTATTTCGCGTTATGGGTTACCTGACACCATAGTAAGTGACAACGGTAGGCAGTTCACGTCTGACGAGTTTAAGAGGTTCCTAAAATTAAACAACATAAGACATATATTAACGGCACCTGGTCATCCGGCAACAAATGGCCAAGCCGAAAATGTTGTTAAAACTTTAAAAAAGGCAATATTCGCTGTTTTAAAAACATCCAAACATTCAAATTTAGAAACAATCATTTTGCAGTTTTTATTTGATTATCGCAACACGAAGCATTGTACCACTGGTGAGACTCCTGCAAAAATATTTTTCGGTAGGTCATTAAAAAC
Organism: Eurosta solidaginis; assembly: GCA_029619165.1. Lineage (NCBI taxonomy): Eukaryota > Metazoa > Arthropoda > Insecta > Diptera > Tephritidae > Eurosta > Eurosta solidaginis. The sequence goes on along the minus strand of JARSSU010025669.1, from coordinate 32,980 downwards.
GCGTTTTGGTTCATTACGACCACCGTTAGTTCAAAATAAAATAAGCGATAGCCAACAAAAAAGTATTTTAAATCACAGAGGACAACGCAGTGTAAAGTTTTCAAATGGTGAAAATGTCCTTATTCGCAACTACAAAAACCCAAATAAGCCTTCATGGTCTCAAGCCACAATAAAGCAGCAACTTGGACCTCGTTCATATTATTGCATTTTAAAACACAACAAAATCATCAAAAGACACCTGACCAAATTCGCGGTATTGAGTCTCCAAAGTCTGGCCAAGGTTTTTATGATACACACACAACGTCAGTGGTAGCAGATAAACCCTCCGACAACATCGTTGATAGTGGGGCAGAACAACCTCGATTGGACCTGGAAGAGGCTTACACTGATGATGACGGAAGAAAGCTGAGACCACGACACAAAGTAAAGGTTGTTAAACCAAATACATAAATAAGAAATTTTACTTAGATTAAGCATCTTCATGAATTGAATTGTTAAAATTTGTATAAAATATTTTAATCCATAAAAACGAAAGTACAATGTTTAGATACATACATAAGTAATTGAAACCATAATGAACTTATATAATTTCAACTTAAGTAGGAGCGTGTTATATACGTTCATCTGGCATCCTTGCTAATTATTCTTTATTACTCATTACTTATTACTTCATACTTATTCAGCAATAAGCGCACATACACACATTTAACATTCTGCTCATATGAATTATTAAATAAAGAGAATGAACATTCTGTTGCTACGCTTAATGTAAAATAGACGTGTTAATACACCACAGTAGGGATGGTGGCTTTTAATTCTTTTAATGTGTCATTACCGATAATCCCGTGGAATGATTCTAATGATGGAAGTATAAAGAATTTTATTTTTCCTACCTCTGGTCCTAGAATGTCTATGAATGTGTGGTGTGTAATTTCGATGTCACCAGCTACCCACTTTACCTTAAAAGGGACTTCGTTTGGAATTGGGTTCCTAATTCTTGTAGATTGTATATAATTTTTGTTAGACCCGGTGTCTTTCAAATATTCTAGTGCGTCTCCACTTCTAGATACGAATTCGTAATAGGGAAGTGAAGACGGGATAAATCTAAAAAATGAATGGTGTCGTGGTTTTAGTATTCTTGTTCGCAATTCTCCATTCCATTTTGTCTCATTAAATTATTATCTGATTTTGGAAATTGGTTCGACGTTCCATAGCTATTGGGGTTTGTGTTTCCCCCGTATATGTGGTCAGGATCTTCATATACTTGTTGCTCACTTGGATTTACTGATCCCGTATCAACATGGAAGTTCCTTTGAATCTTATTGGGTTGATGCATATGTTGAGATGAGAGGGGACGCTTCTGTGCGTAATTATTTTGATTGTTATTTGGCCTGTTTTGGTAATTTACCTGTCTTGAGTGGATAGAATGATCTACGTCCATAGGGACAGGTGGTTTAGATGGTAAATTAGGCCTATTCGTATTAGGATGGTTCGCTTGATTGTTATAACCGAATTGATTCATACGGAATCCTTGGTTGTTTTGAGGGTAATTGTAGTTATTAGGTGACGTAAGTGGTTGTTGTTGACGATACGTTTGTGGTTTATACCTATTCGGTTGTCGATTAAATGTTTGCGTTCTTGGTATAAAATTAGTTCTAGGCGTCGTAGAATATGTCAATTCGTTATAAAATGGTCTATTATTGTTATAATTTGCGTTTTGTCGAGGAGGTCGGGATGGTGCGTAGTTGAAGGGTTTTGTTCATGCTATGTGTATGATTCATACGAAATGCCATATTGTCCAGTTTCTGACACAGGTAATGCCTGTGGCAGTGTGGTTGGTTCGCGGATGCTAAGGAGACGAGGAAGGTCTCCGCTAAGTCCGCGAACGAAGGTATCGAGGGCTTTATCTCTGTACGAATTCGCCATGGTTCTAGTTGATCCCTCTCCAAAGTCTAGGCAGGATATCTTGTCTAGGATAAGGGACAGATGTTGGTAAACTGTTTGGTAAAACGTCGGGATGTCGTCGTTTCTTTGGGTCAGATTTTTTATTTGGTACTCGAGTGTACCAATGTCTCTTTTATCTGAATAATGCATCATAAGGCATTTCCTAATTTGTGCCCAATCGAGCGGTGTACTATACGATTCCAGCGCAGTGTCGGTGTCGCCGACAATTTTGTGCCTAACTGTATGGAGTATTGAAAAGTACTTTGGTGTATTCTTCAATCCTTCGTAAACCTTAAATATTCTGTCGACGCTTTTCCGCCAGGAGTTAAATTCTCCTGGACGTCCCGAGAACTCGGGTAGATATTTGACCATTGTAACGACACCCTAAGAGCAACACACCACATCAACCATACATCTGCTGATGTCGCGCAAAACGGGATAATGCAACCCAGCGCGTGAGTCGCTCGGCCATTATATATTGAGATTTGCTGTAATTCGTGACGTGAGAAAAATACAATTGTAACAATACAAATTGTTAAATATATTTTACATATATTTTTAATATATTATATATTATTAATTAATTATTATATATATATATATATTATTAATTTATTATATATTATATATTATTAATTAAAGAAAAACTTTTAAATAAAGTGGCACAATACAATTTCGATATTCCGGCTTTATATTTGGCTAACGTTGGAGGTAAATAATAAACGTATTTAAAACGTATTCTACATGGCGACCGTGACATCGAAACCACGCCACGCGAAATCCAAATTGGTGGCATTACCTAATTTTCGTGGTTATGAAGAGGTAACCAAAACTAGATTGGACTGGCAAAGTATAATCCAAATTTGCCAATAAGTTTTACGTGGTAGAGTTAGTCGCGACACCACTTCACAATTTCACGATATCATCAATACGCTGAATATCACCATTTCACAAACTTTAAACGCCTCAATTCATGCTACATTCATTCTGCCAAACATTTTTGGGATGCCGATTTTAGTCCATACGACTACAACACAGTAAGTGGCATATTTTCAAGGCACAAGCACCAGTAGAACCAGCAAAGACCAGCAGCAGGAAAATATGTATATAATATGTATGTATGTATTACATTTTTTTACTTACGTTTTTTATTAAACACATATGTATGTATACGAAATATTGCAATCGTTATTAAATGCGGTGCGATCGCATAATATATTTTGGATTTTGATTACAAAGGTGCGTCTGTTAATATAAAAAACCTGGATTTTTTCTAAACTTAGCCACTAATACTTCCGCAGTTTTCAACAAGTTTTAAAAATTTTCAAACCATTTTATAAGTATCAACATTTTCAAGTCTGCAATTTTTATTTTGCCTCAAAATTTTTCAAACTCATTTTTACAAATTTACATTTTCTTCAAATTTTTCATATTTTCAAATTTCTAATTAAAAAAAAATTTATCGATTCATCTTACAAATTCTCATATTTTCAAGCTTCCATCATCATCTCACAAATCTTCCATTTAAAGATTTCTCTTACTCCAGGTAGAATTTCTTCAATACATTCATTTTCCAACAAAATATCACCATATAAGACTGAGTGAACTAGATAAACAGTCTGCAAGTACCCTATAAAATTGATAATTTTTTTTGATATATGCGGTGGTTCCGTTAAAAACCAATTAAAACTTTTTTGATATATGCGGTGGTTCCGTTAAAAACCAATTAAAATTTTTTTGATATAAACGGTGGTTCCGTGAAAAGCCAAGTGAGATTTTTTTATAAAGCGGTGCGTCCGTGAAAATATACGAATTTTTTTGAACAAAGCGTGAATATAAATGGATTTTTTGAACAGATTACCACATTTTGAGATTTTTACCAATTCATACTATATACTTTTGAGCAATTTTAAATTCAATTACTTTTTACAGATTTTTCATACAAGTATACTGCAGTTTCAATTAATTCTTCCAATAAATTGTTAAATATTTCTTAGCGACTATTCACCTGTAAATCAGTTCCCTTTTACAAATTTTTTTTTCTCTTTTTCCTCAACAATTCAGCTTCAAATATAAATTCAGACATCCAAACAAGTGCTTCATTAATTTCATAGTTTGAACTGAATTCTTTTTGCTATTCTGATAACTACATATGTACCTTAGAAGTGGTAAGCAAGTGCAAAAAAATTCAGACTCAGAATCCGATTCCGATAATTCAGCCTCAAGCTACGAAAGTTTAGCTTCATCTTCGACCGAAGAAGTCACAAACCAGGAAAATAGATTATCTATGTCAACAGATTTTCCAGGCTTCGAAGATTCTTCCAGTAAAAATTTAACTTTATAATTTAGCTTCAAATCTTAACGATTCAAATAGTGCAAAATTAACTTCAACTTCTTCTACTTTAAAATTAGAGCTTAACGACTCAAATAGTACAATCTTAGTTACCCCTTCTTCTAACGTAAACCCAGATCTTAACGATCCAATTAGTACAAACGTTGCCTCACCCTCTTCTAATTCAGCTTTCAGATCTTAACGATCAAATCATGGCAACACCTGAGGAAAAGAAAATTTTTCATTAACACATGTGCCAATTCTATTAGAGAAAACTACAGTGGTGATCCTCTAGCACTTGAAACTTTTATAGACAAAATTGAATTACTTGAACAGTTCGCTACTGCAGATTTAACTAATACCTTTATAGCGTTTTTAAAATCAAAACTAGAGGGTAAAGCCCGTGAAGCAATACCAAGACAAGTAAATTCAGTTAATGAAATTAAAACAGCTCTACGTAGTAGGATCAAACCGCACAACTCGAAAGTTGTAGCAGGGAGAATTGCAGCGTTGCACGTTAGCAATAACAATTACACAGATTTTGCAAAAAAAGTTGAAGATTTAGCTGACTCACTTGAGCGGTCTCTTATTATTGAAGGGATCACTCAAGCGAAAGCTCATGAAATGGCAGTCGAACAAACGGTTAACGTGTGTCGTTTAAATGCAAAATCAAATTTAGTCAAAACCATTTTAGCCTCAACGGCATTTACAGATCCGAAAGACGTGGTAGCAAAATTAATTGTAGAACAAAATAACGAAGTAACAGAGCGTCAGGTTTTAGCTTTTCGATCACGTGGTAACAATACATTCAGAAATTCACGTGGTAGTTATCGAGGTTTTTACCCAAATCGCAGCTATACTGGTTATAGAAATAATAGTTCATTTTCATACAATAGCAACTATAACGGTAACAATAGTCAGCGATATCGATATGACAATAGAAATAGATACCAAAATAGTAACAATAGCAATACACGTTCAAACTCAAACCCAAATTCAAATCCAAATAATAGTAACAATAGAAGCAACAATTCAAGATCGTCAAACGGTAGAGGTAGAAACGCAAACGTACGCGCTTTAAACGCGAGTGCCCCTCAGGAGCGAACACTGAGGGAGGGACGAACTAAGCGAGTAAGCGAATTTCCTTCACCAGTAGGCATATACTGTTTAAATTTAAATTATTCAGATTTCATAGAGTTACAACTTAACGGGTCACAAAAATTTTGTTCTTTCCTAGTACACACTCAAGCAGACATTTCTTTAATAAAGATAATGGCCCGTAATCATAGTCAAGTTAGAATAGAGTTTTATCAGTGATTCTAAATTAAACATCGTTTTAAGTTTATCATAGTCAACTTAAGCATTGTTTTATCTCTAAAAAGGAGTTTTAATTTTAAAATGGCGCGAACGTCATTTTAAAATATTAAAATCACATTTAAGTTGACATTATGTGTTGCATACTTGCGAAAATACGAGAAATTGAAATAAAAGTGGAATTATTGAAGTGGAAGTGAAAAAATGGACAGAACTCAACGAATTTTGAGGGATTTTGCGATTGTAGATGATGTAATCCCAAGTAGGAGGGAAAAAGTATACAAGACGCGGTACGATCCTTTCCAAATGGAGGAAGACGATTTTTATATACGATATCGATTCGATAAGGTTACAGTTCCATATCTCATAGAAATTTTGGATATTGGCGAACCTTTGAATAACAAGGGACTTCCAATTTCGGCCAGCTTGGAGGTTCTCACGGCGTTGCGATTTTTAGGAAGAAATGTTCACCAAAGTGACATTGGTGGGTGTTATAATTTGTGCTCTGCAGAATTTTACTTGAATTTACCAATTTTGGTCATTTAAGGTGATCTTCATGGAATGTCACAGGCTACAGTTGGAAGGGTTATATAAAACATGTGCAAAAAGAGTGCCCTTTTGTTGCCACACTTCATTGCATATCCATCCAATCAGGAGTTGGCTGATGTAAAATCTAAGTTTTACAACGTGTCCAGATTTCCTGCAGTTATTGGAGCAATTGATTGTTAGGATAAAATGCCCTGCGAAGGATGTTGGAGTGATGATAGCAGGACATTACCTTAATAGAAAGGGGTATTATTCCCTAAACGTTCAGGTTACACTTTTTTTGCTCACTTTGCTGTGTTTTTAATCATATAATATAAAATGCATCCATAGATCGTATGTGATGCAGACTGCAAAATTTTGGATATTGTCGCAAGATCTCGTGGCTCAAAGCAGGACGCTCGGATTTGGAACGAGTGCCAATTAAACAAATAAGGAAGGCTAAGTTCGGGTGTAACCGAACATTACATACTCAGTTGAGAGCTATGGTGACAACATAAGGGAAAATAACCATGTAGGAAAATGAACCGAGGGTAACCCTGGAATGTGTTTTTATGACATGTGTATCAAATGAAAGGTATTAAAGAGTATTTTATGAGGGAGTGGGCCATAGTTCTATAGGTGGACGCCATTTAGGGATATCACCATAAAGATGGATCAGGGTTGACTCTAGAATTTGTTTTACGATATGGGTATCAAATGAAAGGGTTAACGAACATTTTAAAAGGCAGTAGTGGTCGTTGTATAGGTGGTCGCCTTTTCGAGATATCGCCATAAAGGTGGACCAGGGGTGACTCTAGAATGCGTTTGTACAATATGGGTATCAAACGAACGGTGTTAATGAGTATTTTAAAAGGGCGTGGGGCTTAGTTCTATAGGTGGACGCCTCTTCGAGATATCGGCATAAAGGTGGACTAGGGGTGACTCTAGAATGCGTTTGTACAATATGGGTATCAAAAGAAAGGTGCTAATGAGTATTTTTAAAGGGAGTCGGCCTTAGTTCTATAGGTGGACGCCTTTTCGAAATATCGCCATAAAGGTGGACCAAGGGTGACTCTAGAATGTGTTGTACAATATGGGTATCAAACGAAAGGTATTAATGAGTATTTTAAAAGGGCGTGGGGTTTAGTTCTATAGGTGGACGCCTTTTCGAGATATCGCCATAAAGGTGGACCAGGGGTGACTCTAGAATGTGTTTGTACGATATGGGTATCAAATTAAAGGTTTTAATGAGGGTTTTAAAAGGGAGTGGTGGTAGTTGTGTAGGTGGCCGCCTTTTCGAGATATCGGCATAACGGTGGACCAGGGGTGACTCTAGAATGCGTCAACACCAAAGGAAGAGATACACATCACGACATGCTTGGCAATGTGCATATTTATTCATGTTTAATGTTGTTCTGATGATAGGTGAATATGGTCGACATAGGTCACACTTGCCACTCGAAAGCAAAATGAACGCCTAAACGGACAGATTAAATCAAATTCCGTTCTATTTTCGAACGTCTTCGTGTAGATTTGGATACAGCGAAAAGTGTTATTATTTCTGTCGCTGTACTTCGCAACATCGCTAAGGAACGGAATTTGACATGTAAGTTAAAGAAAAATCAATTTTTAAACGATGTACTATCGTATTTTTTTCTTTACAGTTTTAGATGCTGAATCTGCCATAGAGCCCGTGGCAGCAACAAATGCCAATGCGCCACCAAATATACCAAGTACCACCACAGCAAGGGCATTTCGTTCAGCATTTATTAATGCTCATTTTTAGTAATCTTTAATAATTGATACACCTTGGTATATCGCATGTACCTGTATTGTTGTGTGAACGCCCTAAGATTTTAAATCATGCGATTTAATTCGAACGCATTAAGCTTGTCAAAAATTACTTTTGAATGAAAACAAATTACCCATGTAAATAAATAAAGTAAAGTCAACAAGCCACCAATTTAAGCAATTTTTGATAAAAACTATAATTAATAATTTACCGGGAGTTAGTTTTCATAAACGAATCGCACACTAATTTTCCCACCAAATTTCATCCAAAAGTTTTATATTTTACCCGGAATCGGTAATAGAGAACTGATTAAATATACAACCTCGACTACTAGCACGCGTCTAAAAATGCCGGGATAGGCGTCAAACTACGCGTCTTTTAACTCGGTGAGGAGATATTTTCACCTAATTTTTATCAAAAATTATGAAAGGTCTGTGTTGTATTTGGCCAGACTTTTTTTTAAGTGTGCCAAAGGCTGCAAATACAGAAAAGTGCTCTGCGTAATAGTACTATGGATCCCACCCCCTCCTTCGCATAATTAATACCGTGGTCAAAGCCATGGTAATTGTTTACTTTAGCTCACAACTGCTAAAACTCGTCCAAAAATATCGGGAGAGGTGTCAAAAGATGCGCTTTGCACCCAGGATCACGAATCCGAAGACGTAAATTCAAAATTTTATTTCGTTTCGGAGATATTTGCAAACAAAATTGAATAATTGCATGTGGTTGTTGTTGTTTTGATGATTTTGTAGTACCCACAAAAAAACTGTGGGTAAAAGTGTTTCGCGCGGATATAGTTTTGGTCTCCAAACCGGTATTGGACCCACCCAGGGTAATTTTTTATAAGCGCGGCCGAAGGCCGCCAATGCAGAAAGTTGTTCTGCGCAAAAATACTATGGATCCCACCCCCGGTTTCGGAGCGCTCCGGGGCCATTTTTCGGTTTTTTGGAAATAACTTTTGACAGAAATAAAATTTTCAATTTCCGCTCTCGGATTTGTAGTCCTAGGATCAAACTGCGTCTTTTGACACCTCTCCCGATATTTTTGGTCGGGTTTTAGCAGTTGTGAACTAAAGTAAACAACCAAAAATGACCAGTGGCGAATACACGCTAAGTTAGGGTAATTCTATACGACAGCATAACACTGATAATACGCGTCCAAAAATATTGAGAGAGGTGTCACACGACGCATCTTGACATCAGTAAAAAAAAATGTTGAGTCGTTCAAAAGATATTAACGAAAAACCGAAAAATTACCCACGGGTCCCTCCGAAACCTGGGGTTGGATCCATATTATTTTTGCGCAGAAAACCTTTCTGCATTGGCGGCCTTCGGCTGCGCTTATAAAAAATTATCCTTGGTGGGTCCAACACCGGTTTGGAGACCAAAACTCTATACGCGCAAAACAGCTATGTTCACATTTTTTTTGTGGGTACCCCAACATTACAGCGACCACATGAAAATCGCCAACTTCAACTGCAAATATCTGCGGACAGAGATAAAATTTTCGTTTTCCAAATTTTAAATATTTAACGAGCTCGAGGCCATATATATACCGGCGATGCCGGTGACCCCATCGGCATTCCTACATAGCAGACATAGTAATGGAGGAATTGTTAACAAAATTTGAAGAGGATGCGTCTCAAAAGCCCCGTTTGCTAACAAAATATGTTGACGATCTGTTTGCCATTGTGAAAACGAATGCAGTGGAAGACATGATAAATCTATCAAACAGCTACAATAGAACTATCAAGTTTACATTGGAAATTGAAAAAAATGGATTACTACCATATCTAGATACGCTGGTAGTAAGAAATCATAATAAGTTATTCTTTGATTGGTACAAAAGACCCACTGCATCGGGCAGATTGATAAATTTTTATTCAAAGCACGACAAATCAACCATAGTCATCACAGCCAAAAACTTTATCAAGAGAGTTTTATCAATCAGTGATACGATATACCATGGAAAAAATATAGAAATCATTACGAAAATTTTGAAAGACAACGATTTTCCTTTAGGTCTAATAAGAGGCTATAGTCACGACTATTTTACAAAAGCTAACACCAATCAAACCTTTAATGATAAAACTAATAAAATATATAAGACATCCACGCATGTTCCGGGGCTATCAAATAGAATGAAATATTCCAAAATGTATGACCGTGAGAGATTTAAAATAGCATTTACTTATAATAATACCGTCCAAAAAATATTCAGTAATACAAAAAACAAAATAGAAAAATATGACAAATCGGACGTTATATACCGGATTCCTTGCAAAAATGACGGGTCCTACGTATGCCCTAAGGTATATGTTGATACAACTAAGTCCAGACTAAAAACAAGGATTTCCGCCCATAAATCAAATTTAAAAAATCGCGACCACCCTAATGAAAACAAAACAGCTTTAAGTCAGCATTGCAGAGAAACCGGGCACACTCCAGATTTTGAGAACGTAGCAATAATGCAACAGGAGAAGCATTACAACAAAAGATACACACTTGTGATGTTGTTTATTATTAACGAACCGAGAGAGAAACGAATGAACTACAAAGCAGATACGGAAAAATGCGCGTCGGCATACCGCCAACTGATCAACAGGAGTAACAGGAGAGCACTATGAAAGTTTCGCCTATTATTTAGTTAGTTTAATGTATTGCTGTTTGCGTAAAAATTTGTTTACCATTACTGTATATTTTTTGGATGTTTACTTTTTCGGTTCTATTGCCTTCTTGTACTTATGTTTAATATTGTAAAATTAGTCGACAAGCTACACCCAAGAGTGTAAGTTTATAAATAGGTTTTTATATTATTTATGATTTTAATGTTTCATGTTTGTTTTTTACAGTCTTGAGAATGACCTCAGATTGAGGTCGAAATATCGACTAAATAAAATTTAAAATATATACATATATATAAAATCTATCCGGGTTTTAATCTGAATATATATGTATATGGCCTCGAGCTCGTTAAATATTTAAAATTTATAAATCTAAGGCCGAAAATAATCAGAAGATAATTTTTGTTTTCCGGTTACAATCGGTAGCGTAACACAATCAACGTTAACGTCCAATATTTGCGTTTTCAACGTCGTAAACAGAGAGACCGTGGATTTTTTCGGCGATAGTACCTGTCGCACGAGGTGACTCCTCAGGGTAAAGAGTCTGTAACAGGGGTTGACTGCTAACACGCGGCCCAAATTATCGGGAGGGGTATCAAACGACGCGTATTGACGTCGACAACAGTATTTTGAAGTCGGAAAAGAAAAATCTAATCTCTGTCTGGAGATATTTGCAGATAAAGTTTGCAATTTACGTGTGGTTGTTGTACACAGGAAAAAATTGTGTGGCCAAAGGTCGCCAACGCAGAAACGTGTTCTGCGCAAAAAACACTATGGAACCCAACCTCGGTTTCGGAGTCCCGCGATTTTTCGTTAATATCTTTTAAACGAGTTAAAATTTGTATTTTCCTCCTTCGTATTATTAATAATATTTGGATATATAATATGCAAAACGCCTCTCCCGATATTTTTGGATGCCTATTAGCAGTCGACCCCTGTTCTAGAGTTTTACCGAAATTAGAAAGGCTGAAGAGATAGCTGTTTATTCTAAAAGCAAACTCGTCTATGAGAGGGCCAGGTCCCGTTGCCATTATTATGCAGTCGGCGGCGTCCAAAATGAAAATAACTCCTTTAATATTCCATCCGATGGCATATTGGGTAAAGATTTTCTAAAAATTAACAAATGCATTATTAATTATGAAAGAAACAGAATTTCCTTTTGGGTAGGTAATGGAAAAGTCGCGATACCAATCCTACATGTAACAGAAAGCGATAGTTGTATCATTCCTCTCAGATGTGAAATATTTAGACTTTTTGATTTAGGAGATTCACCTGAGCCACTTTTCGTGGACTCGCAGGAAATTGAAAAAGGTGTTTTCACAGCTAGGTGCATTGTTAATTCCAGTAACCCAATAATTAAAGTCATAAACACCACGGATAATGTCAAGTATGTGAAAAGAAACAGTATTCGGACAGAAAAACTTTCAAACTACAGTGTTTATCAATTAACAAGACAGAAACAAAAGACAAACGTACGAAAAAACTGACTTCAATTTTAAAAAATCAAATACCTCAACATGCTCCAAGTAAATTAATTGACCTTTGCATAGATTATGCCGATATTTTCGCTCCTGACACGGACAAAATAACTTTAAACAACTTCTACGAGCAAAGATTAAGGTTGACAGACAACGAACCGGTATATGTTAAAAACTATCAATTGCCATACTCTCAACGCGAAGAGATAAATCGCCAAGTAAATAAATTTTTAGACAACGATTTGATTGAACCCAGCTGCTCTAATTACAATAGTCCTTTGATTGTAGTCCCAAAGAAGGATACTAATGTTCAAAAAGCTTATCGTATGTGCGTAGATTTTCGCGCAGTAAACAAGAAACTCATTGCTGATAAATTTCCACTAGCTAGAGTTGACGATATTCTAGATAATCTCGGTAGAGCAAAAGTATTTTTCCACATTAGATCTTTTTTCAGGATTTCATCGAAATCCCCTTGCATCCTGACTCACGTGACATTACTTCTTTCAGCACTGACCGAGGTGCATTTAGATGGAAAGTACTTCCATTCGGTTTAAATATAACACCAAATTCATTCTCACGAATGATGACAATAGCTTTTTCGGGTATACCACCCAATGTCGCATTTTTGTACGTCGACGGTATTATCGTTATAGGTTGTAGTGAAGTACACCATATTAAAAATCTTTCAAAAGTTTTCAATACTTGTAGGTCTTTCAATCTTAAACTTAACCAAAATAAATGCAACTTTTTACGACCAGAAGTTACATTTTTATGTCACAAGTGTTCAGCCAAAGGTTTGTTGCCAGACGACTCCAAAATAAACGCAATTAAAAACTATACAAAACCAACTGATAAAGACGCGGTACGACGATTCGTCGCGTTTTCAAACTATTACAGACGGTTTATACCTAGTTTTGCATCTCTGACAGCGCCTCTAAATCGATTAAGCAGAAAAAGAGTTGAATTTGTATGGGATGTTGAGCGCGAAAGAGCATTTTTATCTTTGAAGGCAGCGTTACTTTCACCAAAATAACCTCAATATCCAGATTTTACTAAACAATTCATTATTACCGTGAATGCTTCAACAACTGGATGTGGCGCTATTTTAAGTCAAGAACAGCAAGGTAGTGATTTACCAATTTGTTTCGCTTCTAAAGCATTTAATAAAGCAGAGCAGCAAAAATCAATTATAGAATTGGAGCTCTTAGCTATCTATTTCGCAAAAAAGCAGTTTCGACCATACGTTTACGGCACAAATTTCATCGTAAAGTCAGACCATAGACCTCTAGTATACCTATTCAACATGAAATCCCCCTCTTCAAAACTTTCGAGAATTAGGCTAGAATACAACTTTACTATAGTTTACATAAAGGGTAAATCAAACGTTGGCGCTGATGCACTATCGCGCTTTACAATGGATGAGATTAAAGAAGCTAACAAACAAATTTTTGCAGTACAGACAAGGGCAACGACAAAACAGGTAAACGACAAAAATTAACATAGGAAAACAGACAAAAACGACGAAAAACAACTTACTTTACATGTCTACGACAAATTTTGATTTAATTTTTCACAATTGTTTTTGTTTTTATCGGCCTATTGATAAATCATTCAAGGTTCGAATCGAGCTCAAGGCCAGAACAATAATTTTTTTTCTAATGATAATTATTGTTATTTTTTTAAATTTTTCCAAATTTGAAAAATTGTATTTTGTTTTTGGAATAGTAAGTAGAAAATGTTTCAGACAACCTGCCATAGCTGCGCAGATAGATCCATTTCGAAGGGTGCTAAGCCTTCATCATCAGTATGCTTTAGGCATGCTGCGCTAACCATTTAGCTATACAGCGGTGGTTTGTTTTGACTGGCAAATTTGCTACTTCTATTCCTTTTTACCAACTATATTTATTCAGTGTTGCGCCATCTGATGCAAATCACTGATAATGCTGGATTTGGTTTATTGTCAATTACTTTGTTTGACATTCCCAAGTGCTCATGGTTTATTAACAATTGTTTTTGTTTTTATCGGCCTATTGATAAATCATTCAAGGTTCGAATCGAGCTCAAGGCCAGAACAATAATTTTTTTTCTAATGATAATTATTGTTATTTTTTAATTTTTCTAAATTTGAAAAATTGCATTTTGTTTTTGGAATAGTAAGTAGAAAATTTTTCAGACAACCTGCCATAGCTGCGCAGATAGATCCATTTCGAAGGGTGCTAAGCCTTCATCATCAGTAGGCTTTAGGCATGCTGCGCTAACCATTTAGCTATACAGCGGTGGTTTGTTTTGACTGGCAAATTTGCTACTTCTATTCCTTTTTACCAACTATATTTATTCAGTGTTGCGCCATCTGGTGCAAATCACTGATAATGCTGGATTTTGGTTTATTGTCAATTACTTTGTTTGACATTCCCAAGTGCTCATGGTTTATTAACAATTGTTTTTGTTTTTATCGGCCTATTGATAAATCATTCAAGGTTCGAATCGAGCTCAAGGCCAGAACAATAATTTTTTTTCTAATGATAATTATTGTTATTTTTTAATTTTTCTAAATTTGAAAAATTGTATTTTGTTTTTGGAATAGTAAGTAGAAAATTTTTCAGACAACCTGCCACAGCTGCGCAGATAGATCCATTTCGAAGGGTGCTAAGCCTTCATCATCAGTACGCTTTAGGCATGCTGCGCTAACCATTTAGCTATACAGCGGTGGTTTGTTTTGACTGGCAAATTTGCTACTTCTATTCCTTTTTACCAACTATATTTATTCAGTGTTGCGCCATCTGGTGCAAATCACTGATAATGCTGGATTTTGGTTTATTGTCAATTACTTTGTTTGACATTCCCAAGTGCTCATGGTTTATTAACAATTGTTTTTGTTTTTATCGGCCTATTGATAAATCATTCAAGGTTCGAATCGAGCTCAAGGCCAGAACAATAATTTTTTTTCTAATGATAATTATTGTTATTTTTTAATTTTTCTAAATTTGAAAAATTGTATTTTGTTTTTGGAATAGTAAGTAGAAAATTTTTCAGACAACCTGCCATAGCTGCGCAGATAGATCCATTTCGAAGGGTGCTAAGCCTTCATCATCAGTACGCTTTAGGCATGCTGCGCTAACCATTTAGCTATACAGCGGTGGTTTGTTTTGACTGGCAAATTTGCTACTTCTATTCCTTTTTACCAACTATATTTATTCAGTGTTGCGCCATCTGGTGCAAATCACTGATAATGCTGGATTTTGGTTTATTGTCAATTACTTTGTTTGACATTCCCAAGTGCTCATGGTTTATTAACAATTGTTTTTGTTTTTATCGGCCTATTGATAAATCATTCAAGGTTCGAATCGAGCTCAAGGCCAGAACAATAATTTTTTTTCTAATGATAATTATTGTTATTTTTTAATTTTTCTAAATTTGAAAAATTTTATTTTGTTTTTGGAATAGTAAGTAGAAAATTTTTCAGACAACCTGCCACAGCTGCGCAGATAGAGCCATTTCGAAGGGTGCTAAGCCTTCATCATCAGTACGCTTTAGGCATGCTGCGCTAACCATTTAGCTATACAGCGGTGGTTTGTTTTGACTGGCAAATTTGCTACTTCTATTCCTTTTTACCAACTATATTTATTCAGTGTTGCGCCATCTGGTGCAAATCACTGATAATGCTGGATTTTGGTTTATTGTCAATTACTTTGTTGGACATTCCCAAGTGCTCATGGTTTATTAACAATGGTTTTTGTTTTTATCGGCCTATTGATAAATCATTCAAGGTTCGAATCGAGCTCAAGGCCAGAACAAAAATTTTTTTTCTAATGATAATTATTGTTATTTTTTAATTTTTCTAAATTTGAAAAATTGTATTTTGTTTTTGGAATAGTAAGTAGAAAATTTTTCAGACAACCTGCCATAGCTGCGCAGATAGATCCATTTCGAAGGGTGCTAAGCCTTCATCATCAGTACGCTTTAGGCATGCTGCGCTAACCATTTAGCTATACAGCGGTGGTTTGTTTTGACTGGCGAATTTGCTACTTCTATTCCTTTTTACCAACTATATTTATTCAGTGTTGCGCCATCTGGTGCAAATCACTGATTCAATTACTTTGTTTGACATTCCCAAGTGCTCATGGTTTATTAACAATTGTTTTTGTTTTTATCGGCCTATTGATAAATCATTCAAGGTTCGAATCGAGCTCAAGGCCAGAACAATAATTTTTTTCTAATGATAATTATTGTTATTTTTTAATTTTTCTAAATTTGAAAAATTGCATTTTGTTTTTGGAATAGTAAGTAGAAAATTTTTCAGACAACCTGCCATAGCTGCGCAGATAGATCCATTTCGAAGGGTGCTAAGCCTTCATCATCAGTACGCTTTAGGGCATGCTGCGCTAACCGTTTAGCTATACAGCGGTGGTTTGTTTTGACTGGCAAATTTGCTACTTCTATTCCTTTTTACCAACTATATTTATTCAGTGTTGCGCCATCTGGTGCAAATCACTGTGTACCGTGGGTACATGCTTGCCACCTATGTATGCCTTATCTGCCAACATCCAAATTCTCCTCCCATATACATATGTATATATTTTTTTTTGTAATATACCTTTAGTTTGCTTAAATATCTTTACGCAATTATTTTGTGTTCAGGTGTGTATGTACGTGCATATGGGCAACGCTACCTTCATGCAAATTTATTTATTTTTTTCTTTAAACTTCATGAGTTCGATCGTTTTCTGTAGAACTTTTATTAGATTCTGTGAATACCATTATAAGTAGAGAAATCTAAGAATTTAGTGTATATTAAATACATCTTCTAACATCGTAGAGTTCATTTTTGAACATATGTTTTACGATGTCATTTTGCCATATGATTTTAAGCTGCACGCTTAGCTCTCAACCATTTCCGTAGGAAAACCATCTGGCTTTTCCTTCGGAACCAGCATGCAGAGAACATCACATCCAAGTTATCTATACTATACTCGTAAAAGCAGCCACCTTTTCTTAGGAATTAATCACTGAGTGATATTGTGAAGTGCGAACAAATAAAATCCTTCTAATTGTGAAATATCTACAACATCCCTGCGTTTTGGTTATCCAAAGTAAGGAAAAGGCCAAGTCTTCAGCCAAAACTATATTATTTCACAACCACCAAGACCCCTTAAGCGGTACTACATAAGTGAACAGCGGAAAAACTCCGACAATACACGCTAAAAATTTTGGAAATAGATAAATATACTATACATTTTAAAGTAACATCAAAATTACAACCACCACTTAAACATAATCTCTATAGGAAGAAAATAATTAATACCTTTCTGTCGTGGAAAGGTATAAAATATACCAGCGTACTTGTATGTAGCTGAGTATATCTGAAAGACTACAAGATTTTTGGATTTTTTTTTCTTCCATGATCAAATTTGTCCAAAACTTCGTTTTCTTTGCATTTAAAAATCAGTTTCCTATATACATAAATATAATAAAAGAACATATGTATTAAAACCTATAGTACCAGAAAAAAAAAGAAACAAAAAAAACAAACCCTATTCAAAAATTAAATAACTAAATACTTTTCTGAATTTTTTTTCTAAATTATGATACATTTTTTTTAAATAATCTACTGATTCAGTAATTTTTTCGGTAAGCGAATGAATCGCATATGTTTGTAAGGAATATGTGCATTTATATGATATACATATAATTAGCGCATCTAATACATATTTAATACATTATTCGGATATCCCTTCAAAAAAAAAGAAGGACCTTAAAGCTTTAATACCATCTCTTTTGCATAAAAGACATATATATATAAATCTATATATATTTACGTAAAACATACATACATATTATATCAAAATCATACATACCTAAATAAGAAGAAATAAATTAAAGAAGTATACTTTTGTTAGTATAGATACCTAATTTAGTTATACCTGCATAATATCGTTTAAGTTTTTTTGTTGTAACCATGTGGGTCCAACCCACATGGTAGCAACCATAACTTAACTCAACATATTACCAATTTACTTTTTGATTGTTCTTTAAATTGTCAGAGAGATATTATAAGACAGTCCTCATTCATAAATTCCTTTGTTTATTTTGGGTTTGCAACATTATGTGCACAAAGCTCCTCCCATTATCTCTCTGATTTTAACTCCCAACTACAGTGCAATCCCTAATAATTAGGACATCCTAGATTTTTTTTTGGTCTACGATTTTTTTACATCGAATTGAATCAATATTTCTATTAGAATGAGTCCATAAATATATTTAAATTGAAAAGTAAGAACAAGCGAATTTATAGCTACAACAACAGTCATCGTCATCATGCTGCGATCACAAGCGAGAAGGCCTTCAACGCTACGTGGGATTACGGCATTGCAGATTATTGGTGAGTGATGATTCAAATTGTTTCATTATTCCTTTTTGCTATACGCCACTGTCTTATTCCTTTATACATAAATGCGTTCATACATATGTGAGTAATACTTGTTTTTTTTTGCTTCCTAAGAATAAATTTGGGAGTGTACAAAACTTCACATATGTATATATGTATGTGAACACGTAAGTGAATGCAATTTGTTTTGGTTTAGCAAATTCCATCTCTCTGTTTTTGTGATGTAATAAACTATCGCGGAGTCTCATTTTTTTCTATTTTATAGTTCGCTCTATTTTTGCGAAACATAAATATATGTAATTAAAATTTCAAGATCAAGGCCAAAAAGCATATGTTGAGGTAGGTCAGGAATTTAATATTTAAATACCCACAAAAAAATTATGTTAGCATAGTAAGCAAAATAATGATTGTGAAATCAAAGTATTGAAACCTAAACCTTGTTAAATTTTTACTTGAGTTCAAATTTAAATGCAAAAACTCGATTTGTTTATTTAAATTGGTATTATTATAAGCATTTTCTTTTGTTTGTTTAAATAATGGATTGAACATATGGTCTGTATATACTTGAGGTAATAAACGTTGATATTATGAGCTGTTAAATACTCTGTTTGGTCTGATCCTGATGGAAATGTAGGTGGTACAACGGGGCGTCTTTAACACCAACGATGCCATGGTAGGGTGGGTTAGGAGCAGCCGTAAACCATATACGGACGAGCTGCAAGTAAGGTGGTAGGAAGACGTGGTTTTCAGTTAGGCACTTTTAGGCTTATAGATAGTAGGTTTCCCTCAGTGTGCAAATATTGTAGTTTATTGTGTTATGTCGTTAGGCTTGGGAAGAGCTAGCTAGATCATGTGATTGTGTATAGGAACCCACGAAACTGAAGCTCCGGGTTGAGCCAGTGCACACGCCGCAGTCACATGATGAGGTCACTAGCGCTCCTCACAAATCTCTTATAGGATACACCAGCTAGCGATGTCATAACAACTGATTATGCTGGATTTTGTTTATTGTCAATTACTTTGTTTGACATTCCCAAGTGCTCATGGTTTCTTAACAATTGTTTTTGTTTTTATCGGCCTATTGATAAATCATTCAAGGTTCGAATCGAGCTCAAGGCCAGACAAATAATTTTTTTTCTAATGATAAATATTGTTATTTTTTAATTTTTCTAAATTTGAAAAATTGTATTTGTTTTTGGAATAGTAAGTAGAAAATTTTTCAGACAACCTGCCATAGCTGCGCAGATAGATCCATTCGAAGGGTGCTAAGCTTTCATCATCAGTACGCTTTAGGCATGCTGCGCTAACCAGTTAGCTATACAGCGGTGGTTGTTTTGACTGGCAAATTTGCTACTTCTATTCCTTTTTACCAACTATATTTATTCAGTGTTGCGTCATCTGGTGCAAATCACTGATAATGCTGGATTTTGGTTTATTGTCAATTACTTTGTTTGACATTCCCAAGTGCTCATGGTTTATAACAATTGATTTTGTTTTTATCGGCCTATTGATAAATCATTCAAGGTTCGAATCGAGCTCAAGGCCAGAACAATATTTTTTTTTCTAATGATAATTATTGTTATTTTTTAATTTTCTAAATTTGTAAAATTGTATTTTGTTTTGGAATAGTAAGTAGAAAATTTTTCAGACAACCTGCCATAGCTGCGCAGATAGATCCATTTCGAAGGGTGCTAAGCCTTCATCATCAGTACGCTTTAGGCATGCTGCGCTAACCATTTAGCTATACAGCGGTGGTTTGTTTTGACTGGCAAATTTGCTACATCTATTCCTTTTTACCAACTATATTTATTCAGTGTTGCGCCATCTGGTGCAAATCACTAATAATGCTGGATTTTGGTTTATTGTCAATTACTTGTTTGACATTCCCAAGTGCACATGGTTTATTAACAATTGTTTTGTTTTTATCGGCCTATTGATAAATCATTCAAGGTTCGAATCGAGTTCAAGGCCAGAACAATAATTTTTTTCTAATGATAATTATTGTTATTTTTTAATTTTTCTAAATTTGAAAAAATTGTATTTTGTTTTTGGAATAGTAAGTAGAAAATTTTTCAGACAACCTGCCATAGCTGCGCAGATAGATCCATTTCGAAGGGTGCTAAGCCTTCATCATCAGTACGCTTTAGGCATGCTGCGCTAACCATTTAGCTATACAGCGGTGGTTTGTTTGACTGGCAAATTTGCTACTTCTATTCCTTTTTACCAACTATATTTATTCAGTGTTGCGCCATCTGGTTTTTGGATTTGGTTAGAAGATATAGTTGTTGGTTGGTTGTACAGGTATAAAGGAATCGAGATAGATATAGACTTCCAGATATCAAAATCATCAGTATCGAAAAAAAATCACGATTGAGCCATGTCCGTCCGTCCGGCCGTCCGTCCGTCTGTCCGTTAACACGATAACTTGAGTAAATTTTGAGGTATCTTGATGAAATTTGGTGTGTAGGTTCCTGGGCACTCATCTCAGATCGCTATTTAAAACGAACGATATCGGACAATAACCACGCCCACTTTTTCGATATCGAAAATTTCGAAAAATCAAAAAAGTGCGATAATTCATTACCAGATACGGATTAAGCGATGAAACTTGGTAGGTGAGTTGAACTTATGACGCAGAATAGAAAACTAGTAAAATTTTGGACAATGGGCGTGGCACCGCCCACTTTTAAAAGAAGGTAATTTAGAGGTTTTGCAAGCTGTAATTTGGCAGTCGTTGAAGATATCATGATGAAATTTGACAGGAACGTTGCTCTTATTACTATATGTCTGCTTAATAAAAATTAGCAAAATCGGAGAACGACCACGCCCACTTTTTAAAAAAAATTTATTTTTAATTCAAATTTTAAAAGAAAAGTTAATATATTTACAGTATATAAGTAAATTATGTCAACATTCAACTCCAGTAATGATATGTTCCAACAAAATATAAAAACAAAAGAAAATTTCAAAATGGGCGTGGCTCCGCCCTTTTTCATTTAATTTGTCTAGGATAATTTTAATGCCATAAGTCGAACAAAATTTACCAATCCTTGTGAAATTTGGTAGAAGCTTAGATTCTGGGACGGTAACTGTTTTCTGTGAAAAAGGGCGAAATCGGTTGAAGCCACGCCCAGTTTTTATACACAGTCGACCGTCTGTCCTTCCGCTCGGCAGTTAACACGATAACTTGAGCAAAAATCGATATATCTTTACTAAACTCAGTTCACGTACTTATCTGAACTCACTTTGTATTGGTGTAAAAAATGGCCGAAATCCGACTATGAACACGCCCACTTTTTCGATATCGAAAATTACGAAAAATGAAAAAAATGCCATAATATATACCAAATACGGAAAAAGGGATGAAACATGGTAATTGTATTGGTCTATTGACGCAAAATATAACTTTAGAAAAAAACTTGGTAAAATTAAGTAGAAGGAAATGAAAAAGTTTTGCAGGGCGAAATCAAAAGCCCTTAGAATCTTGGAAGGAAAACTGTTCGTGGTATTACATATATAAATAAACTAGCGGTAGCCGACAGATTATGTTCTGGATCACCCTGGTCCACATATTGGTCGATATCTCGAAAACGCCTTCACATATACAACTAAGGGCCACTCCCTTTTAAAACCCTCATTAATACCTTTAATTTGATACCCATATCGTACAAAGCACATTCTAGAGTCACCCCTGGTCCACGTTTATGGCGATATCTCGAAAAGGCATCCACATATAGAACTAAGGCCCACTCCTTTTAAAATACTCATTAACACCTTTCATTTGATACCCATATCGTACAAACAAATTCTAGAGTCACCCCTGGTCCACCTTTATGGCGATATCTCGAAAAGGCGTGCACCTATAGAACTAAGGCCCACTGCCCTTTTAAAATACTCATTAACACCTTTCATTTGATACCCATATTGTACAAACGCATTCTAGAGTCACCCCTGGTCCATGTTTATGGCGATATCTCGAAAAGGCGTCCACCTATAGAACTAAGGCCCACTCCCTTTTAAAATACTCATAACACCTTTCATTTGATACCCATATTGTACAAACGCATTCTAGAGTCACCCCTGGTCCACGTTTATGGCGATATCCCGAAAAGGCGTCCACCCATACAACTAAGGCCCACTCCCTTTTAAAACACTTATTAACACCTTTCGTTTGATACCCATATTGTACAAACGCATTCTAGAGTCAACCCTGGTCCACTTTTATAACGATATTCCGAAAAGGCGTCCACCTATAGAACTAAGACCCACTCCCTTTTAAAATACTCATTAACACATTTCATTTGATACCCATATAGTACAAACAAATTCTATAGTCACCCCTGGTCCCACCTTTATGGCGATATTTCGAAAAGGCGTCCACATATAGAACTAAGGCCCACGCCCTCTTAAAATGCTCATTAACACCTTTCATTTGATACTCATATCGTACAAACAAATTCTAGAGTCACCCCTGGTCGATCCTTATGGCGATATCTCGAAAAGGCGTCCATCTATAGAACTTAGGCCCACACCCTTTTAAAATACTCATTAATACCTTTCATTTGATACCAATATCGTACAAAATAAATTCTAGATTCACCCCTGGTCCACCTTTATGGCGATATCTCGAAAAGGCGTCCACATATAGAACTAAGGCCCACGCCCTCTTAAAATACTCATTAACACCTTTCATTTGATACTCATATCGTACAAACAAGTTCTAGAGTCACCCCTGGTCCATCTTTATGGCGATATCTCGAAAAGGCGTCGTCCATCTATAGAACTTAGGCCCACACCCTTTTAAAATACTCATTAATACCTTTCATTCGATACCCATATTCTACAAAATAAATTCTAGATTCACCCCTGGTCCACCTTTATGGCGATATGTCGAAAAGGCGTCCACCTATAGAACTTAGGCCCACTCCCTTTTAAAATTATCATTAACACATTTCATTTGATACCCATATTGTACAAACAAATTCTAGAGTCAGGCCTGGTCCACCTGTATGGCGATATCCCTAAATGGCGTCCATCTATAGAACTATGGCCCACTTCCTTTAAAATACTCTTTAATACCTTCCATTTGATACACATGTCACACAAACACATGCCAGGGTTTACCCTAGGTTCTTTTTACAACATGGTGATTTTCCCATTACTTTGTCTCCACAGCTCTCAACTGAGTATGTAATGTTCGGTTACACCCGAACTTAGCCTTCCTTACTTGTTAATTGATGATTTTGGTCCTTAATGATACGAGCGGCTATAAAAATGATTTTTAACGTGAGCTTTGAAGGATTTGGTATGCGTTTGCTGGTTAAGAAAGAAAAAAAAGCATTGCAAATACCGATTGCTTCAAAGACAAAACATGCTAATTAACTAGTTAATACAAGTGATTATTAATAACCTATAGGATTTTTTTTATCCCATTCCTCCACTACTTTATTATGCAATATATTTGCAAAGTTTCAGCCACATCGAAATGATGAAAATATGATTACTTTTATAAAGGATTGCTTTTAAAAGTCTAGTTTTCTGAAAAATATAAAATGGCGTTGAGCGACCTCTAAATGTCCTTCAAAAATGTCCAAATTTTAACAGAGGATTATTTTTCCAGCTATCCTCAAGAATCCGAACGTTCTCTATGAAACTTCCAAAATATTTTTTCTTGTGAATCACCCTAATGGACAGGGAACAAATTTTCACATTAACAGTAAATGAGTTGAAAGAGAAATTGGTAGCTGTCGGAGTTCCAACGACTGGACGCAAAGCTACCTTGTAGGATCGTCTTTGTGAGCACTATGGCCTGACCATCGGTGACGACGATGGGTCTGACAACAGTACTGATTCATTTCAGAGCAACGTAATGCAAGAAGGGGTGGGTAGTCGTCCGGCGTTCACATTGCGTGATATAGAAAGTTCCCTGACATCGTTTAGTGGTGTCGGACATCCCTCGGTTGAGGAATGGCTTGACGATTTTGAGGATAATGCCACGGTTGTGCAGTGGGGTGATTTGCAAACATTTATATATGGCAAGCAGCTGTTAAAGGGTGCCGCTAAAATTTCGTGCGCAGCCAACGCGGAATAAACAGTTGGTGTTTGCTGAAGGAAGCACTAAAGAATGAATTTGGAGTTATAGCTTCTTCTATTGAGGTGCACCGTGTGCTTAGGAATCGTAGGAAACGTCCAAACGAGGACTATCGGGAGTACCTATATAGCCTTATAAGATAGGTAGGCCCGTAAATTTAGACGACAAAAGCCTCATAGAGTATTTTGTAGATGGTATTCCTGACTCTAGGGCAGGAAAAGCAAATTTGTATCAAGCTAGGTCAGTTGCCGAGTTGAAAGCTCAGAAGCTATGAAAAGATACGATAAAGAAAGCTATGAAAAGATACGATAAAGTCGTCAGGTTAGTTCAGGTGTGTCGCAGAGAAAGCGGGAGGATTCCAAAAAAAATACAGGCAAGTCGCAAGTAACTGATACCAAGCGATGTTATCCATGTGGTGAAGTAGGTCATTTAGCTAATGGCTGCCAACGCGAACGCAAGTCGACATGTTTTGGCTGCAACCAAACTGGGCATCGCATTGCTGATGTCCGAAAAAAGAAGCCAAAATCAAGCAAGAGACGCCTCGCGTCAATACTTTAGAATCGGTGCGTTCTTCATCCTCTATAGGATGTGTTATTTTTAAAGATCTGACAATAAATAATTTCACATTTTCGGCGTTGCTGGATACAGGGTGCGACCTGTGTCTCTTGAGATACGACGTTCTCTTGATGTTAGGATATATTGACTTATCTAGGGAACGACACCAGTTAAGAGGCATAGGTAATAGT
The DNA here is from genome assembly GCA_029619165.1 of Eurosta solidaginis. Taxonomy (NCBI): domain Eukaryota; kingdom Metazoa; phylum Arthropoda; class Insecta; order Diptera; family Tephritidae; genus Eurosta; species Eurosta solidaginis. Next base: position 7,750 of record JARSSU010025669.1, on the reverse strand, counting down.
GTTCTTCATACAGTTGGCGGATTCAATATCATATTAAAAGCAGATGACGTCGAACTAGATGTAACATTTCACGTCGTCCGTGAGCGAGACATTGTGTATCAGGCAATCATTGGCAACAAAGTTTTGAAACAGGTTGACTTGATTGTTTCGGAAGATAATGTCGAGTTTAAGGCGAAAGGTAAGTTGAAACCGACAGAGTCTCCTGGGTTGAGGGGGCCAGAGTTAGAGATGTGTGCATTGCAGGAGTTTAAAGACTTGTCGTTATCAATCGATGAAAAACCTAAAAACGAAGTAAATATTAACCTATCCCACCCAAACAGCATGCAAGCTAAAGCAATTGAGACTGCGGTGAGAGGTTATTCGCCGATGAAGCATCAGGAATCCCCAGTTGTGATGAAAATTTGTTTAACTGATGATAGTCCTGTTTTCCAAGGACCACGTCGAGTGTCATACTCTGACAGGTGTATCGTTGACAATCAAGTTGCCGAGTGGCTAAGGGAAGGCATTATCCAACCCAGTGCCTCAGAGTATGCATCGCCAATTGTCCTTGTCTCGAAAAAGGATCAAATACAAATTTCCCATGCCGCTCATGGATGATGTGATTGAGAGGCTGCAAAGTGCACGCGTGTTTCACAACCCTAGATTTGAGAAATGGTTTCTTCCACGTCACAATCGAACCAGCATCCAGGAAATACACTTCGTTTGTTACCCATCAAGGACAATTCGAATTTTTGTATGTACGAATTTCGAATTCTCCTGCTGTACTTACCAGATACATTTACGCCGTGTTTAGGGATCTTGTTGGGAATGACACTGTAGTAACATAAATGGATGATCTTATCATTCCCTCTAAGAATGTGGATCAGGGGATAATAAAGCTGAAGGCAGTTTTAGATCGGGCAGCACAGTTTAATTTGCGCATTAAGTGGGAAAAATGCCAATTTCTCAAACAAAAGTAGACTTCTTAGGGTATGTAGGGGAGGGAGGTACGATAAGACCACCAGAAGGTAAAATCGAAGCAGTAAAGACATTTCCGATCCCAAATGACAAAAAAGCATTGCAAAGGTTTCTCGGTTTAACGTTTTATTTCCGCCGATTTATTGAAGAGTATGCAATGATCGCGGAAACCGTGGTGTGATGGTAGTGTGCTCCGCCTACCACACCTTATGCCCTGGGTTCGCATCCCGGGCAAATCAACATCAAAATTTTAGAAATAAGGTTTTTAAATTAGAAGAAACTTTGTCTAAGCGCCGTCGCCCTCGGCAGTGTTTGGCAAGCGCTCCGGGTGTATTTCTGCCATGAAAAGCTCTCAGTGAAAACTCATCTGCCTTGCAGATGCCGTTCGGAGTCGGCATAAAACATGTAGGTCCCGTCCGGCCAATTTGTAGGGAAAATCAAGAGGAGCACGACGCAAATTGGAAGAGAAGCTCGGCCCTAGATCTCTTCGGAGGTTATCGCGCCTTACATTTATTTTTTTATTTATTTGTGCAATGATCGCCAAAGCATTGTCTGACCTTTTGCGTAAGGACGCCAAATTTGTTTTTGGGGAATGTCAACAGGCCGAGTTTCAGCAGCTGAAGGTAGCATTGATCAGTGCACCGGTTTTGAAACTTTAAAACGCGAAGGCCTTTACTGAGGTTCATACTGACGCGTCTATGTATGGGTACGGAGGAGTACTCCTACAGAGAGACAGTGAAGACCAGCTATTCCATCCGGTCCAGTATATGAGCCGAAAGACAAAACCGGTTGAGGAGAAGTACCACTCATATGAGCTGGAAGTGCTAGCTATAGTGGAAGCTCTCAAGAAAAGGCGGGTATATTTGATGGGAATTCACTTCAAGATTGTCACGGATTGCAACGCGTTCACCATGACAATGAGAAAAAGGACGTGCCTCTAAGGGTAACTCGTTAAGCAATGATGTTACAGGATTACGATTACGTGATCGAGCATCATAGTGGCACCAAAATGCGTCACGTTGACGCGTTAAGCAGGGTAGCCTGTTTTGATGCTAGAGGATCATTAATCCATAGGCTCAAACAAGCTCAGCAGCAGGATGAATGGATTCGAGCGATTTTTAAGGTCTTGAAGAGAGAGACGTACGAAGATTTCTTTATGAAGCACAACCTCTTGTATAAGGATCTTGTAAAGGAACTTGTAGTAGTACTTACGGTTATGGAAGACGAGATAATAAGAACAGCACACAAGCAGGGGCATTTCTCAATAAAGAAAACACAAGACGCTGTTGAGAAAAGCTTTTTTATACCACAACTTAACTCAAAAATATGCAAAATCGTAAGGAGTTGTGTTGAATGCATTGTTACTGACGCGAAGGCAGGGAGGAAGGAAGGTCTGCTGAATCCCATAGATAAAGAGACCCGTCCTCTAAGCACTTACCATATCGACTACGTAGGGCCCATGGAGAAAACAAAGAAGGCCTACAATTATATTTTGGTTGTGGTGGATGCCTTTTCCAAATTTGTGTGGTTGTACCCAACCAAAAATACTGGTGCTGAAGTTGTCGTTGACCGTCTTTCCAAACAGGCAACGAATTTCGGGAATCCTAGGCGTATAATAACAGACCGTGGAGGCGCTTTCACAGGTAACCTCTTTAAAGGATACTGCGAAAAAAGGTATTGAGCATTTATTAATAGCAACGGGAGTTCCGAGGGGAAATGGCCAAGTCGAGCGGATGCACCAAATAGTGCCAATGTTGTCAAAGTTGTCAAAGTTGTGCGCGGAGGAGCCCAAATGCTGGTATAAGCATATAGAAATAGTTCAGCAGGCCATAAATAACACTCCAACGCGCAGTACAAAGTTTTCACCTTTTAAAATATTGACGGGGTGTGATATGAGGGCAACCGGGTTGTCGGAATTAAATGAGTTTTTTACAGAATGCAGCTTTCGATGACCTAGATTTAGAACGTGAAGCTATAAGAGAACAGGCCAAAGAAAATATTGCGTTGATTCAGAAAGAAAATAAACGTAGCGACGATACTAAAGAAAAGAAGCAGTGAGGTACAAACAAAACGAGTTAGTTGCCATCAAGCGCACTCAATTTGGGAGTTGCTTTCGGTTAAGGCCGAAGTACCTTGGCCCTTACAAGATTGTGAAAGTTCTGGCTCATGATCGCTACGAGGTAGAAAAGGTTGGTGAAGGTGAAGGTCCGGGACGAACGACCACAGTCGCCGAGTATATGAAAAAGTGGGACCCATCGTTCGAGCCGAACGATTAGTCAGGATGGCCGAATGTGGGATTGCATGCCTTAACATGATATCCCTAAACGTGCCATAAGGTACGGTCCTGCAAATACGCTAATATGCAACCTTGCACAATAACCCTTTCTTGACGAACGACAACAAAACGAGGACAGCATCAGCGACATTGACGAACGATTGGACAGTTGCATTTGAATTCGACGACACGGACCGCCTAAATATAAGCAAATTTAATTAGTTCGACTATAAGTATTTTTATAGTTATTCTACACTTTAACAATTTAAATACTGAATAAAATAATAAATCCACTAAATTTTAAACGGTCGTGTGTTTAATTTAACTGTGCCTCTACATATATGGTACGTAACAATACTTCCAGTAGAGATAGACTTATCAAAAGCTTTTACACAGTCAACCACTGCACGTTACTGTACGACTTGTAAGGCTCCTCCTAGTCTAAAAACGTGGGCCGTCAATTATCTGTTAAAAAAATAGCATTTAACGTAAGAAGAATTTTACAACGTGGTATGCTATCGCCGCTTTTGTTTAACTTCTATATATTAAAGCTCCCTTCGCCACCAGAAGGGGTTACCCCTCGATATGGTCACCGAGCCTAAAGGTTACTCAAATACGAGCCTGTCAAAACACCGCTCTCAGAACCGACACGGGCTGTCTTCTTATGTCCCACAGAGCGCCACCGACATAGTGAGGCGAGAGTTATCCTTTCCAACGCCTCTAACACCCCTCTCACTGTGGCCACCCGTCTTGAAGCTGATGGCTTCCTTGGACTCCCGTTAGAGGATATTGATGACAATTTGGGAGTGGTCGCTCCATATGGATGGGGCGAAGCACTGTTTCAACAAAAACCACAAGTAGAGATATGGAAGTGCAAATTACATAAGTTCTATTTGGTTAATCTCTTCACAAAACGAACGACTTACCTCCGAGGAGATTTAGACCCAGCTTCTCTTCCAATTTACGTCATGCTACATATTTTATGGCGATCCCAAACGGCATTTGCAAGGCAGATGAATATGCACTGGGAAGCTTTTCATGGGAGAAGTACACTCGGAGTGCTTGCCAAACCACTTCCGAGAGGCGACCCCGTTTAGAAACACTTTTTTCTAACTGAAATTTTTTTAACGCCATAAGTCGATTAAAAATCTTTTAAATCAATTAATTTTCGTGTGGTATCCCTTTAAATGTATCCTTAAAATATATGTAAGAGCACACAGATGGGTATATAGTATTCGGTTTCGTCCAAACTTAAACTTCCTTACTGGTTTTCTATTAAATTCAAAACATACGATCTCATTTAAAAAAAAGTTACTACACTTTTGGTAAAACTTCCGAAGTACTCACTTGGATCGAGTATACTCGATACCTTTTACTGTGTATGAATACTAGCATAGATACTTTGATCCGAGTATTTTATATGAGTACCGGTATCGATACTTTATCTAAAAGTTCTATCACTAAGCGTAGCTATCGTTAAATTTCGCCTATTTCTAAACCAATATATTATGGGTCGAAATAAGCCAGCATAGGAAATGTGATAAAGATACATATATGTACTTAAGTAATCGTGTTAACGGACGAACGCACGGATGACTCAGTCAGAATCTTTTTCGACGCCATTACATACAAACGTTATCCAATCGAAGTTATGATAACTTTGTGAATAAGTACCCTCTGGGTATATATTTCCCACCAACTGAATTTGATTTGGTGCCCTCACAGACTTTTTTTTATCGTAAATAAGGAATGTGTGGTGTACCTTAATACGCAGCGGTTTAATCGCCTAGGCGTAATAGGCAAATTTTGATAATTTTATCAGAACAAGTACTGTTTTAAAATATCCAGGGCAAACGTTAGTTTTATTATTTTTATATTATAAAAGTAAATAAAAATATGACTATCTTAATATTTCTTATTTAAGCACTTCCCCACCGGCACATGCTGCCATGCAACTGAAGCTAAGCATTTTTATTTCAAGAGTTCAAAATATTGGTTTTCTTCCAGTAGTGAACCTAAAGAAGTTGTCATATCATTTATAATCATGTTTGCATTCGGATGAGTTGAACTGCTGACACCTTGATTTTGTTCGAAGTTGCTTTGGATAATATTGCATGTAGCCGTTGAGTGATTGGTTTCCAACCAGCTTTGACAATTCTGCACATATTCGAGGGTTCGCTGGTATGTATCAAGCCGCATGCTCTTATGAGCGAGCGATCCGTTTGCATCAGGTATGTTTGAGTGCGTATGCACTCACCACCAAAATCGCTAGTGAAACCAGTACTGTAACGATCAACTGGTATTGCTGTTATTCGATTAGGAGCACTGCATACAAATTGTCCTGCGAACGGGGTTGCTTGTGTCTGATTAGTTGCCATTGATTGTACGGCCATTTTCCTAGTGGTTACGGTTTTTTGTGTTGATGTATACGATCCCGGGAGGTTCTTAAGCAGGGCCGACTGATTATTTTCAAAGGTGGGAGACATTAGAGATTGACTAATATCACAACATTGTATTTCAGTAAACGGTAACTCTTGAATTTGACCAGTCAAGGGCTGCAGAGATATCTCTGGTAATTGATCCATATTCTGTTCCTGCTGCATAGGCCGTAATGTAGCAAACTGCAGGTTATTATCCGTACCTTTAGTGGCATATTCTTTAGAACTTAAATCATCATAAGCCTTAGTGTCGAGTAAACTAGACATTGATGAATCAATATAAATACTAGTGGCTGATGGCTTTAAAAGCTTATGAATATGTTGCGGTTGTATACATGTATTGTGTATTCTAGATTGAATAACATATTTTTCACTTTGATAGCCTGAACGATGTTTGAATATCTGTTGCTGCTGCCCCTGCTGCTGTTGTACACAACTCAATGGAGTTTCAGCCAAATCTATTTCTTTGCGCGCGTCTACTTGTGCTTGAGGCCGATAATAATCGTTGGTAGAAGTTACCGAAGGTGACCCACTCTGTTCACAGTTAAAGGTATAGTGTTGTAACTCATTTGCTAACGTAGTATTTCTCAAAGTAGGCACCATAATCGGTCTTACTTCTACTAAATGGTTGTTAGATAATGAATTTATGATGGGGACAGGTTGTATTACAGAAGAAAATATTGGAAAATCCGGGTTCGAAATTCCTTTATTGGTTAGTTGGTCTGTATATTTCCGATTGTTTGTGGCACTTTCGTTAGTTATTTCAATGGCTTCTGACGGATGCCTTTGAATAAATTGTTGAGGTGCATACTTTTCTGGTTCATTAATGGAATTTGGCTTATCAGACACTTGATTCAAGTACACAAGCATTTCGTCGGGTAAAACCAATTTATTCTCGATAAGTTCATTTTCTTCAACCTCATCCAAGTTAACTCTTTCGTTTGGATGATGTTCGATGGGCACGGCTATTGATTTCTCTGTACCGGGAACGAACCTATTTTTAACTTCTAAATTGGTTCGATAGTCATCAATTTTTAAATCTTTAGTAGTGCTTTTATTCCTTCGGCTTCTGCATGACATTTGCGTCGGAGATAATTGAAGAGGATCGCAACAAGAATCGTTGTGTCCACTAATGGGTTCTGAATGTCGACGCCAGGAAGATATCTGTATGTCGGACACTATTGGAACCGCTTCTTCATTGTCACATTGTTCATTCTGAGACGGCAATTGTAGGCCTGGAAATGAGGTACGACCGCCATCATGTTGTAAAGCTTTTTTTGAATAATTAAAAGACTGTGCTCGTGAGGTCGTCAAATGTGAAGATCTTGGTGGCGGAACATTGTTTCCTTTTAAATTAGTTTTATACATTTCCAATGAATCAATGCGTGATACTATTTTATCTTCGCTGGAAAAGTGCCCTATATCACATGATACTAATGTCTTCTGGACGTTGTTATCATAAGCTCGGATATTGTTTATATTATTACCATTGGTGATCCCAGTTATAGCTATATTATCTATACCATTATAGTTATTTGCACATCCTCCTACTATGCCACAAGTAATATTTGAAAGTTGACTCGATCGCCTTGAACAGCCAGGCGAAATTGGATCGTAGAGGGATCCTGTATTATATGATGGTCTCATATTTGACATAAGAGATACCTGGGATGACTGACTACTTCGTCTACTCTGCATGCTGCAATAGTATGTACTGACATTAGAACTTTGACTGTCACGGCGTAAGAACTGATGCTGTTGAAGTCGTTTTTGCAACTTCGTTAATTGATGAACTGGTTGCGGCATTTTCGGGATGTTTTCTGAAATTGTGTCATCAGATGGCTCCATTTTTAAGTTAGTTATTCGATGGTTAAGCTCTCCAATACCTATGGTCATATTGCGATGGGGTTTTGATATATTTGATAGGAATGTTGTTCCCAAATGTATCCCTTTGGCATGTAATCGACTACGTAGTCTCTGGCGTGGTATTGCACCACCACCTCCTGCAGTTTCGTTACTTACGCTTCCAATAGAACCAGCATTAGCTCCATTATCAATGCTTACCATTGCTCGTAAGACG